>JAJKFI010017114.1:0-15737 GCA_029204185.1 Lerista edwardsae | reverse complement strand
CTCTCTCTCTCTCTCTCTCTCTCTCTCTCTCTCTCTCTCTCTCTCTCTCTCTCTCTCTCTCTCTCTGCATCGGTATCCACTGTTTCAGTTATCCACAGATATCATGAATACCGGGACGCCTATTAAAGAGACAGAGGAACATTAAACAAATCTTTACCTTGTTGCAGCCAAAGGTTCCCCTATCTTTAAAAAGGTGTCCCCAGTATCCACAGTTTCAGGTATCCACTGTGGGGCCTGGAACAGAACTCCAGTGGATACCGGGGCATGCTTGTACATTGGTTGAGCTCCTTCTTGCGTCACAATTAATACAAAAGGTAAATAAGAAATTTTGAGGTTTTATAACTATTTAACAGGTAGAATCTGAGAGTCCACTGGATTAAAACATAATGTTCTTAAGTACAATGTACCGTATTTCCCCAAGTATAAGATGCACCCTTTTTCAAAAAGTTTGGGCTCTAAAAACTGGGTGCATCTTATACAAGGGGTGTGCATCAGGGTGCTGAGCCTAACCGTGCATGTGCAGCTAAAATGAGCCCCCCCCCCCCAGTATTCAATACCTCTCTCTCCTGTTCAATTGCGGGACTGTGGCTGGTCTTCTTACCTTACAGGCTCTCTTCTCTGATCGCGGGACTGCGGCTTGACTAAGAATACCACGGTGGCCGAGAATGGGATTTCATTTCCAAGGGGGGTGGAGGCATATGATGGGAGTACTGAGGGGGGGCTGGAGGCAAATAATGGGAGTACTGAGGGGGGCTGGAGGCACATGATGGGAGAACCGGGGGGCAGTGATGAGTAGTTTTATGAATAAAACTTGAGTTCAGTAACTTTATGTGTGGTGGTACATTTTTTTCAAATTTCTGGCCCCAAAATTAAGGTGTGTCTTATACATGGGTGCGTCTTATACATGGGGAAATACGGTATTTAATAATTCAAATACAGGCGGCCCACATTATCTGCGGATTTGGCATCCGCGGGCTTGAATACCTGCGGGTTCTGAACCTGAGGTGCTGGCCAACCCGGACCACCCAGGGTCTCCACAGGCCTCTGAATGACTATTAGAACGAAAAAAAGACTTCCAGTTTTTCGGCACTCCCTGAGATCCTATCACCTCTGGAAGTTCTAAAGCCCCCCAAAACTTGCAGATTTCAATACCTTTTCTTTATCCACAAAACAAAAACACCCACAAATAATGAGGGCCTGCTATACTTCTTAAATACTGCAGCTCTCAAATATCTGAACGTTACCACATGTAGCTCTTACGTTAAGCAAGTTCGGTCACCTGAATTGGCCTGAATCGGGGCTGTGCGGGACGGGGAGGGGACCTCTTCGCCCATCGGAACGCCCTCCCAGGCCAATGTGACCAATGTCGTCACCTCGGGCCCCGTGCCTCAGGGGCCCCCGCACTAGCAGGGTGAGCATATTGCCTGTGGCTGCAGCTGGGATCTCAATGGGCTGCAAGTCAGTGGGGCGAGCAGAGCAGCTTGACCTTGGTCTCTCCCACCTGCCTCTGCCTCTGAACAGCCCAAAATGGGCCACCTGGAAGTGGCTGGCGGGGATGTTGTGATATCATCACCAAATACTTCCACATGCCATACTTTCAGTGGTGGTATCTAAAGCGGGAGGAACCGGAACACTGGGCAGGACGTACGGTTGATTGGCAGCCCGTCCGTTCCGTTCCGCCGCCTGCCCACCCACCACGCGGCCTGCCCGCCCCCGGTTGGCACGCCCCACTGCTGCTCGCCCAGGCACCTGGCGCGCCCCCCACCCATCCCCCCGGCAAGCAGGCGCCCCCTCCGAGGCCAGGGCAGCCCATGTGGCGGGTGGGCAGGCGGGCAGGTGGCGGAACCGAACGGACGGGCAGCCAATCACACGTAAGTCCCGCCCAGCGTACCGGTTCCTCCTGCTTTAGATACCACCACTGCATACTTTGCATGTGGCATGAACAGAGCTCTTCTTGGTGAGTGGGGCCCCGCAGGGGGGCCCCGCAGGAATGCCCCACATTGGGCCCCGCTGCTGCTAGAGCCAGCCTTGCACCCTCCCACCTTCCCTCCCACCCGGAATAGTCCCTGCACCAGCCGAATGCGGCTGGCGCAGGAACATCTGACCGCGGGCGTGTTCCAATGGAGCAGGGCCGACACAACAAGCGGCTTGCGTGGGCCAAAGGACGGGCTGGATTGGGCCCTGAGTTTAGCATGCCGCATCCAAACCCCCTTCCCTAGCCAAGCAGCCCTACACAGGGCTTCCCAGAGTTGTGCCAGCCCTGCAGCTGACCTGGGTCTGAGAAACCGCATAGGCGTGGCTGGGGCTTTACTCAGGGCAAGTAAAGGGGAAATATGTCCCTTTGCCTTCGGAGGACCTGCCACCGGCTCTCAGGCGGCACTGACCTGGACACACCAGCACAGCTTAGGACTGGGCAGTTTGTCATCAGTCACTAAACTCTGGGTACGGCCCGTTGTTATTGATTTACTTATATATCCTGATTTTAAATGCAATATTATGGGTACTTTACAGTGCAGTAAATATAAAATAGTACAAAAGTTCGAAAGCGCATCAAAAACTTTAAAAATAGCAGACAACAATTTAAAACGTCAGAGCCAATGAATTGTATCATAAATGGAAAGCACTTGTACCCACAGGGGAGGAATGTTTACCTGTCCTGTCCTTTGCAGCCCTCTGTGCCCCAGACCATTTTGTTCTGCAACCATCAGTGCCTGGGAGGTGATGGAGAGGGTAGTGTATTGGAAAAGGCAGGAGATACCCCGAGGAGATAGAGAGTGGTATCAGCAGTGGCCCCTTGTCCCAGATAAGCCGGGGATTGAAGGGTTAACTCCCAGAACTCCTGCAGCAGGAGCACAGCTGCAGGCTGATGAGGGCCCTGGCTAGGAAGGGAGGTTAGCACAGGTGCAGACGGGTGGGGCTGATGAGTTAGAGCCTGCCTAGCAACAGACACCGATGGGCCTGCCTCAGTATAAAGTGGGAGGCAGGAGCTGTAGTAAATTACCACTGGGTAGGTGCAGCATCAGGTAGGTGCTGGACAGAAGCACCAGGTAGGTGTAGGAAGGAAGGAAAGTGGCAGCGGACTGCCTGACTGAAGGACTGTTGGATGGACTGACTGAAGGACTGTTAAAGGACATGGATAAGGTAAGGTAATTTGGGTGGAATAACTGTGGAGAATTGTTGTATGCCTGCCATGCCCCTGGAGCCACCGAGTGGAGGAGGCAGGTGTGGCTTAGGCAAGCTGACTGCCTACTGTTTGGTGGTGGGGTTTTGTGGTGCCAAGTTAGGGTATCTGGAGCTAAGCCAGTCTGGAGGAGGCTGGCCAGCTGGTGAATCCAAACAAGGCTGCTGGAAGAGAGGAGAACCAGTGGGTGAAGGAGCCCCCTCCCTCTTGCCTATCTCTGAGGCTCTCTGGAGGGGAAACTAGTTAGCTTTGGGGCCCTTGGGGAGGCCCGGCAGGGAATTTGGCAGAACAGAGACCTCTACAGGCTTCAAAAACTTCTCCTCCAGAGGTGTTTAAAGAGCACTTCCAGTTTTCACCGAAACCTTCACTGGACCTCCGAACATGACTGGAACCCTGCTGTGTCTGGACTGGTGCCAGTCTCCCTACAAGGCAAAACTACAGACCAATTGTAGTGCACATAGTACAAATCTAATGGTGGCTCTGTACCTTGGGGATGTGTGCAGCTTCTATTGAATTTGTAAACTCTTGCAAAGCCTTCTGGTGCTGATCTAGTTTTTGGAAAGCTACACCCATATGATAGTAGGTTTCAAGTATCTGAAATTTTAAAAACAGGGTATTACATTCTATATCATGTTTTAATAATACTGAAGTTCAGAACAACAACTTTTTCCAGGTTTTTTTTTTTAAAGACTAATAATTTTGCAAGCCCTAAAAGTAAAAAAGCAGTACTGTACTTATAAACAGAGGGACGTGGTGGTGCTGCGGGTTAAACCGCTGCTGCTGGCCTTTCTGACCAGAACGTTGGGAGTTCAAGACTGCGTGTTTTGAGAGACGAGCTCCCGTCGCTTGTCCCAGCTCCTGCCAACCTAGCAGTTCAAAAGCACCTAAATGCAAGTAGATAAATAAGGACCACTTCGGTGGGAAGGGAAGGGCGTTCCGTGCGCTACGGCGTAGAGTCATGCTGGCCACATGACCACGGAAGCTTGTCCTCGGACAAAATGCCGGCTCTACAGGCTTTGAAACGGAGATGAGCACTGCCCCCTACAGTTGGTCACGACTAGACCATTCGGTCATGGGGAAACCTTCACCTTTACTATAATACACCTTTATATTTATAAAATATAAGATTGTGGGCCCAATCCTAACCTGGAGTTAGGTCAGCACAGTTGGGCAAGCAAAGTTGGCCGGCACAAAGGCCACCATAAAGTATGTTTGGATCACTCTCAGAGAAGTCAGCACACAGACGTGCGCCATCCTCCCTGACTCCGAGAGTGGTCCGAACGCACTTTATGGTGTCCCTTGTGCCGGCCAAACTTTGCTGGCCTAACTGTGCCGGCCTAACTCCAGGTTAGGATTGTGCCCTGTGTCTCTCTGAATTTACTAGCACAGGTCAAATTAGTTCAATTCTAAATCTGGAGATACTACACAGAAGCACAGGAGCTACAGCTTTAACGCTGAGATTGATATATAGGGTGTCCACAAAGTCTCTTTACAATTTCAAACTTGTATTACAAAAACAAATGAAGAGATACATGTATGGAAAGTATACAATATTAGGAGTATATATTGAAGTTTATTTCGCATCAATTAATAAACCTCTATATGTGCACCATTGGTTGCACGCAGCACATCAAGGCGATAATCGATTTCCTGCCATGTTCGCTGTAGCATAGTCTCATCAATGGTGGCAACGGCATCAGTGATCCTTTGCTTCAGGTTCTGTACACGATGTCTTTAACAGAAAGAAAACTAGGGGCGTGATATCATTAACATATCTCATCATTTGCATTTTTTTGTGATTTCTTGACATTGTAAAGAGACTTTGTGGACACCCTGTATTTTAACACATACCGATCACAGTGTTTATTAAGCTAATAATGGTCACTTACAGCCCAATCCTAACAAAATTTCCCCTTGCTGAAGTAGCAGCGAAAGAGCAGCTTGTGCTGCATCCTGCGGGAGAAACTCTTCAGGAGAAACAAGCAGTTTTGTTCCCCTTGTCCAGGGAAAGCCCCAGCTACAACAATGTGAGCACAATCCTAAATTGGAGTTAGGCCAGCACAAACTAAGCCGGCAAAGTTTGGCCAGCACATGGGGCACCGTAAAGCGCATTTGGACCACTCTTGGAGTCAGGAAGGATGGCGCGCGTCTGTGTGCTGGCCTCTCTGTCTCCAAGAGTGGTCCAAACCTACTTTACAGAGTCCCTTGTGCTGGCCAGACTTTGCTTTATTTATCTCATATTACCTCAGAATTTTACCTCAAAGATTTACCTCAGAACGCCAGATACAAGGGAGTGGTGTTTGAACCACTCTCAGAGTCAGGGAGGATGGTGCACGTCTATGTGCTGGCCTCTCTGACTCCGAGAGTGGTCCAAACATACTTTTCGGTGTCCCTTGTGCTGGCCAAAGTTTGCTGGCTTAGCTTATGCCGGCCTAACTCAGTTTAAGATCGTGCCCTGTGCAGACGCATATCTGAACTGTAGCCCAGGGTGGCGTGAGACATGGCGGGGTGCCATTGCGCACAGTCTGCGGGGAACACTGTGCGCTCTTCAGCCCGCCCCCCCTCCCTAGTTTACGTTACGCTCCGAAATGGAGCGTTTCCAGGCGCAGGGAGGTGTGTCGGAGTGACGCACGGGGGCGGGACGATGTCCTGGGGGTGTGGTTTCAGTGCCAGCCATGGGCGTGCTCGGGCCTCCATTCGGGCCTGGCCCTGTGTGTACTCAGACAAACCCAAGTGGACCCGTGTTGGTGGATCTCGCCAGGAAGGGGAATAGAATTGGCACAAGACATTCTGGGGGCGAGTCTTGGAGGAACAAGGAACCACCCCACGACCTGGAAGTGGGTTTGTAGAGCTATTTTTAACCCTGAGAGGCTTGGAGACGGCGTGGTTCAGCTGCGAAAAGGTAGAAAAACTGATTTCGCACTTTTTTGACTTTTAAAAGCCCACTTAAGACGCAATCTTAATTTGCGCCGGAACAGGCAGGCCGGCGGGCCTACGCTATATCTGGAGCAAGTTCGAAGGCCACTAGAGCCTCCCCGGGCAAAGGGAACGTTTGTGCCCCTGCACCAGGGGAGGCTCCGGCCCCCCCCCTATGGGTTCCTTGCATCTGTGCCTGCTGTATAGGGGCCGGATTGGGGCCACGCTGCCTGGGGATAGAGCCTTGCATCCCAACTCCAACCCCTCCCCAAGCCAGCCCACCCCCCTGCCCAGTTCCACCTGCCTGCCCTCCCTCCTCCCAGAACCCCCCTGGCGCCAGATGAGTTCAGCTGGCACAATGGCGGCTCTCCACCAGCACTCTTGGGCCAACGCGACTGCTACCATCGGCCTGAGAGCTCTAGCGCCGACGCAGGGATGCTGATTGGCACCCCATTTGGCACCAGCAATATAGCACCAACACATCAATGTTGCATCAGTGCTATGTCCTATACAGGATTGCGCCCTTAAACTGGGACCCCAGTATCCGCTGGCATCCGTGGCAAGTTAAATCCACAGATGTCAGATCCACTAGTACCAGGGTCCCACTGTCATGGATTACCTACTCCAGCTTGTCTCCTAAGTATAGACTGATTATCACTTAACCAGACAGCTTGGGACAGGAAGATGTCCGAGTTTCGGATTTGTCTGGATTCTGGAATAACTGCATAAACAGAATGAGAAATGCTTCTTCTTGCTCTTTTTACTGTTACCCTTTTGGGTGTCTGCTGGCTTCTTTGACATTTTCCAACCGTGTCTGTATAAGCACACGCCCAGGTGCCCAGCGTGCCTTCCCCCATGTTGCACTCCCTCCCCTGCGTGACACCATGACATCACGCGCAGGACCTCGTTGCCACGACCCGGGTGATTTCAAAATTGCCTGGGCAGCGGTAGCAAACACTTCCACCAATTTCTGGGGCGCTGCCAGAGCTCGGATGAAATTGTCTAGGCCACAGCAAGAGTGCGTGGCAGGGGGCAGCTCTCCCTGGCTTAAGCTGGGGGAGGCACACCAAGGCCGGCAGAGCCCCCCCCCTCCAAGAAGAACACCTGCATTCCCCATGGGGATGGGTGCTGCCGGCCTCAACTCTTAGGGCCGCAAAATTTTGCGCCCCTAAGTATTTTGCACCCAGGGCGATGGCCCCCTCACACGACGCCTCTGCACACACCACAGAGCACAGAACTTAAAGCCTGTTCTTGGGAATGAGCACATGACCTTCGTTCTATAGAAAGTTTTTTTTTTTTTGGAAGTCTTGGACAAAGATGTCTGGATTTCAGAATAGTCTGGATTTTGAATGTCCAGATAAGGGATAATCTACCCGTACAACACCACTTCAGCTGGGACTAAGCTTCTCATTTGAAATGCTTCAAAATTACCAGTTGCGTATAGTCAGGGCCAGGTATAAAAGCTAAAGGAAGTTGGGTTCTCATCAAGCTATGTAGGAGCTTCCGATAATGGTCAATTGCCTGCAAGCAAAAATAAAAACCACATAAAGATCTGGAGTAAAGGTCAACACTGAGTTTTAGGCTCCAAAGGGCAATGGAAATGCATTTCATTGCATTTCAGACAATGAAACGCAAACACAAGAAAAATCAATTGGTTTTTTCAAGAGGCATTCCATAGTTTGCGTTATGCCACAGTTAAAAGAACAGCAATCTGACGAAGCCCACTCCTTCTCCCATAGATATCACAAGAAGAAAACGAATGACATTTCAGAAAGAATACAAATACAGGTTGAGTATCTTCTTCGGACTGCTTCAGACAGGAAGGTGTCCAGATTTCGGATCTGTCTGGTTTCGGAATTATTGCATACATATAATGAGAAATGCTTCCTCTTGCTCTTTTCACTGTCACCCATTTGGGTGTCTGCTGGCCTCTTTTTCATCTGGATAACCAGTTTACCCCTGCTAACCGGGCAAGAGGCACTTTTTTCAAGTATTGTTCCCTTATGTCAGCAGCTTTGCTTCACTGGTGGCAGCAGGGAAGCCACTTATCAGCCAGCAAGAAGACAAACGGGTGGCCAGAAAGGAGGACTAAATCCAGAAAGACCCATCTGTATGTGTGTAGTCCTTGGAAGATAGAACATTTCTGTATAAATTGTAAAAACCTTCGGGTTTCTGAATAAAGTCTGCCTATGTAAACCGCCTCGAGTTATAGTCATTAGAGAAATCTGGTGACCTAAGAAAGGCGGTATATAAATACTAGTATTATTAGTATTATTATTTATGTTTAGCAGGGGAAGAGTAATTGTCCCTCTTCACCCCTGCGCAGTGTCTTTTCTAGTGGCTGTTGCTGGTGGGGTTCTGCATTTTTCTTTTTTAGATTGTGAGCCCTTTTGGGACAGGGAGCCATTTAACTTCATTATTATTATTAGCCTGTAAACCGCTTTGTGAATTTTGCGTTGAAAAGTGGCATATAAACACGATTGATTGACTGCATTGGGAAGGTAGCAAATCGACACGTGATTAGACAGAGGCGGTACCCGGCCGTGGGGGGGGGGGTTGCGGCCTGGTCCACTTCAGACTCGAGGTGAAGTAAAATTACAAAATGCTTTCCAAAGTGGGAGGGGGCTCAGCCCCTCCAGTGCACGCACTGCAGGGCAGGTTTAGCGAGCCAGCCTCTCCCTGAGCTGCAGGCTGACGACCTGCAGGCTATTCGGTGCGGGATTTTTAACGAGGCAGCCCGACGTGGCGCGCCACCGCCACCGCCACCCCGGGCGCCCGAGCCAAGGCGGCGCGGGGCGCTCGGCGTGCCTTCCGGCCGCGGGTCCTTCGCCCGGCCGGCGGAGGGGCGGCCCGCGCTACCTCGATCCAGCGCTTGGCCCGCTCCTTGGCGATGGCGGCAGACAGGTGCCCCTGCGCCGTGGCCTGGACGCGCGCCAGGACCGTCTTGATGTTGGGGGAGACGCTGCGCTCTCGGAACGAGGGCGCGGGGCTGAGGCTGGAGGACTGCGGCGAGGACTGCGACAGGGTCGAGCTGGTGGGGGGGCGGGCGCAAGCCGGAGCCCCCCGCCCCCGCCATCCCCAGCCGGGAGCTTGCGCGAGGCGGGGCGCAGCGCGCTATTGCCATGGCAGCGGGATGCAGGCGCCCAGAACGCCTCTCCGCCGGGGCCACCGTTGCTTCTGCGGCGGGGAACGGCTCGAGGCGCGCCCGCCCCTGGCCTGGCCCGGAAGGCCGCTTGCCACGCCTTTCAATCACCGAAGTGGTTAAAAAAAATTGCATGCAACGCTGAGCTGTTCTGCGCCTCACGCTCCAATCAACGCGGTGCAGCGCGGCCCTAGGCGCGCTTGCTCAACCAGCGAGGTCCGTGGGGTTCCCTGGGGCTTACTCCCCGGTGTAGGAATGAAGCCGCAGCCTTGAAGGCGTTCCGAGACGCGGTCTCCGCTTTGCGCCGCTGGAGGGGGCTGCGCGTCAGCTTAGGGCGCGGTAGGACCTGTCTGCGTTCCACCGGGCGAGCCAGATGGTGCGTCGCTGGAAGCCCCGCCGGGAGGGTTTGCTGCTCCTTGGCATTGGTTGCACTCTCTTGGCCACGCGACCGACTCCGTGCAATAATACCAGGAGACGCGCAACCTGATCCAATGTGTCTTTACTCAGAAGGAAGCCCCAGAAATTTCTGGAGTGGGCGCGCATCGCATTCCTTTTCTGGACGCACGCCAGAACTGAGTTCCCTAGAGCTGCAGTCCTAGGCACACTTACCTGGGAGTAAGCCCCGCCAAATTCAGTGAGGTTTACATCTGAGTTAAGTAGGCATTTGCAGACTTGCATTGCCGGAGTATCTGTTTTCCAATTACATCATTGTCTATCTGCACCTGCGGTGGAGATTTCTGGGGTGTTGTTGTGTTTCCAACAATTAAAAAAACCCAAGAAGATAGCTGCTCCTAAAGTCTTCAGATAAAGAAATTGGGGGGGGGGAGAGACTGGGGTCTGAAGCTTTTAAAGAAATAAATGCATTTTATTACAGCTGTGATTAGCCAACCACTGCTGCCCCCCTCTGATAAGTGGAGATCATAACACACAGTGGCGGCATTCGAGCCCAGTTCAACCAGTGTACTTGGATGTTGAAAATTGCGGCAAAACTCATCCATTTGGATTCACTCTGGTTGCCACCAGATGTCCCTCCTCCCTTAATAGTGCACCCAACATTCAAAAACTTTTCCTCACTTTGCAGAAGAGCCTGCCTCTGGGCAGGGCTTGGCCTTGTCATTTTGTTTACAGGTGTGAGGAGGCAGGGATTTTTCCACAGCCTTTCCAGGGCCAATCCCACAACAGATTAACTGGAATATCACACACCACTTTAAAAATTGAGTTATATAAATACATAATGTATTTCTGAGCATACATGGAACAAAAGATTATTTATTATTTATTTGTTTGTTTGTTTGAAGAATTTATACCCTGCCTTTCCCATGCCGAAGCAAGTGCCCAAGGCGGCTGACATGAGCAGGCTAGTCTAAGCCACCATTTTTTTTCAATGGGGTTTTTACAAATCTGCAGTATTCTTGTGATCCGCCAATCCTCAGGCCCAGACGTTGCCTTCGCAGTGTGGTTCTCTCCTTTGGCTGCTGCCATCCAGCCTCAGCAGGCAATTGCAAGTCAAGCCTGGACAGGTCCTCAAGGTCGTATTCCCTGCTTTGCCGGCTGGCCTCCTCACACACTCCACTGCAACTCTCACTTGCAGTGAGCTAATCAGCTCCACAGCAACTCTGTTCTGCCACCACAGGTACTGCAGCTTGTCACAGCCTGGCATTCGTCTCCCATCCAAAAGCAAACCGCAGATTTTCCTGCTTAGCTTCAGGCAGTACCAGCAGCTCAACCATCAGTCCACACCTTCACACATTACTGTTTTCCATTTATTTTTGAAATTGCTTTGTAAAGCCACTGTAGGCCCTATTCAAATTTTCATCGCTGATGCAGCCGCAATGCAACCCCGAGATAAAGGAACAAATCTTCCCGTACCTTGACGAGGCCTCCATGACTGCTGCACACGAGGCCCATTGGTTCGGCAGTATTTTTCAGCAAAAACCAGAAGTCACCTTTAAATGGCTCCAGGCTTCATTCTGAAGCCCGCAGAGGCCGCAGGCACACACGTAGGCTTCAGAATGCCTCCAGACCCACCCGGAGCTGTGCTCCCATCAGGCTCAGAGGTGGGACCGGTTTGGCATCCGTGAATGTTGAAATCTGCAGATGTCGCAGATAAGTCTGGAGAATCTGTGGTCTATTTCTGGATGGGAGACAGAATGCCAGGCTGGGACAAGCTGCAGTACCTGTTGTGGCAGAACGGAGTCACTGTGGAGCCGATGAGCCAGTACAGGAATGTGGTGAGAAGGCCAGTAGGCAAAAGAATGGAGTCCAACCTTGAGGACCTGTCCAGGCTGGACTGAAGATCACCTGCTGAAGCTTGATGTCACACAGCCGGAGGAGAGAACCACACTGTGAAGGCCACATCTGGGACTGAGGATTCGGTGAATCGCAGAATACTGTACATTTGTCAAAACCCCATTGAAAAATGGTGGTTTAGACTAGCCTGCTCACGAGAGCCGTCTTGGGCATTTGCTTTGGCATGGGAAAGGCGGGGTATAAATTCTTCAAAATAAAAATAAATAAATAAAGCAGGCCCCCTATAATGTGGACTGTGATTATTACCTTCTCCGTGCAAACCTCAAATTTCAGCTGATTAAGTAATTGCCCGTCAATAATGAGGAAAAAATTGCTTCCTCTCCTTCATTAAGCTCAAATAATGGCTACTTACAGCAGCCTGCAGGTAAAACTTTACTTCTCAAAGTAGAAAAAAAGTGCAATAAAAGGGTAATGGGGAGAGAATACAGCTGGGAACTAAAAGGAAGCTCTGTGATGGATAGATGCTGAAATTGCCCTTTCACCCATCTGCATGACAGTCTGCTGTCCAGAATGATAAATTAGCAGCATGACTGTAAGGCTGCTGCTTCTGGAATAAGCACATTGCTATTCAGGACTTTAAACTGGAGTGTCAGGGAATGAATTTTAAGTAGTGGTAAAGTCGCTTTGAGGCCAGTCAGTAGTTAGAAAATAGAGAGGTTCTAGAAATCCTTTCATGAACCAAAGAACCTGGAGCTGATTCAGATAACCAAATGCTGGTTTTATTATTCATTCCTGTATGTTGCCCTAGATAACTTCTCTCTTATAAAGCTCAAGCTTTGTACATCTTGTCAATTTACTGTATGGCAGCCTGTACAATGTTAACTGTTCCTCTTCCCTTTTGGCCGTGAGCACGGACGTTAGCCCAAACAGAGCTGGACACCAAATGAGGCACCTGATTTTTATGTTTTTGGGGCTGCCCTCATTCCAGAATTTTGACTTCCATATATGGAGTGCATCCTATGAATGTCTACTCAGAAGTAAGTCCCATTGCATTCAGTGGTTTACGTCTAGAAAAGTGTTTATAGGATTGCAGCAATTAATGACAGGGACTTCTAACTTCTTTGGAAAATGCATTCTTGTGATGCTTCAACGTAGATCTGATTTGTGCGGAATGCAGGCCATGATTAAACCTCTCACCCATATGCACATTCTACACATGATTGGTCATATTTAAATGCACGTAGTCATTTGTCTTTAGTGTTAGCATGCCAGTGGCACAGTGGGCTGGACCTGCAATTGGTAGCATTCTGGTGCTAAATGCAGACATGCAGTGAAGTCATTGACTGGGGAGACACTTGTTGTGGCACTGCAAGGCATTCTGGGATACTACGCAGAAGCCGCCAGGCATTCTGGGATTCTACCTGGATGCTGAAAGGCATTCTGGGGCACTATTTGGTTGCAATCAGAGGGGAGGCTGAGCTTGTCATTGCCAGACCTCTGGTCTCTCCCTATACAGGGAGCAGCGACAAGCTCAGTCTCCCCTCTGATTACACAACAGAAACTGAGTAGAGCATAGGACATACAGTAAATGAAGCTATTTTCACTGCCTCCCTTGACTGCATGTTCCTGGTGACATGATAATGCACCGTCACTTATACTAAGTGCATTTTAACATTATCAATCACATGTGGCGTACTTATATGAGTAAAAGTTTCAGTTTGGTTCCACATGCCTGGATCAGGCTTGTCTTACCCCGGAGAAGGTAACAACCTCACTGTACTTTGTCCTGTTGATATTTGATCTCCTAGGAGAATAACTAGTCCGCCCTTTGTATGTCAAGTTACTTCCCAATGAATCGTTACTCACTGTAATTCTTTTGATCCCAGGACAAGTCATGATTGCAAAACATTAACGATACTGTAAATGGACAATCAAAAAAGGAGAGCCTGGGTAGATGAATCTGAATCACCTTGACATTTGAAACAACTGTCAACAAGCGGAGAGAGAGAGAGAGGCCTACTAATATACAATGTTTGAAGACTTGAACATTCAGGGGTGGAGAAAGGTGCATCCTTCTTAAGCCTAGCAGACAAAGGTTTCCAAAAAGTTCTATCAAAATGCTACAACAGACTTGATGTGTAAGTGGGAAATGGACAAATGAATCACTACAGGTAGAAAGTTCATACAGTCAGGTATCAACTCAAACACAAATAGCTTTCAATGTAGATATCTGGCTGACAAGTCATTGAGTGTTGAATTACTGAACATCTCCAGTGCTGTCCAGGAGCTCAGGTGAGGCTCTGCCTCACTGGACTACATGTCCCTAGTCTCAGACAGACGTATTTTCCAGCCCTACCTGAGATCCCAGGGTTTGAACGTGGAACTTTCTGTATGGTGGTGATGCAATCCTAACTTGGGCTAGAGCTTATGCCGGCCTAACTCAAGTTTAGGATTGCACTCTAAATCTGTGAATAACAAAAACCTGTTTTCTTCCATCTCTCCCTCCACATCTGTAGGAATGAGTGAGAACCTGGGCTACAGAGAATTCGGTAAGTTCTCTATCCCTTGGGGAAAGCTTTTTCAGAGTCTACAGAATGGAGTCTACAGAATGATTAATTTAAAAAGCTCTATTGTGCAAAATACGTCCCAAATTAGATTAAATTGTGAATGGGTGTTATTGCACAAGGTGACCCAATATTTCTAGATCAGCATTCTTTAATCAATAGTGTGGAAGATCTGAATTTGATTGTCTTATTTGCACTGTGCTGAAGTTTCCGATATTCTCCATCAGTTCTGTCTGGTTTAGGTATTGTAAAATCATGTTGTTTAATTTCTTAAGTTCTTCAATGCTTTTTCTTTCCAGTGCTATTTTTCTTGACACTTCATCCATCTTGTCTCCCGTGTGAACTAGAAAAGAAGAATTTTCACATTTTGTTCAGTGCTCACATTGCCAGATTAATGGCAGTGCAGAATGCAGCATTTTAAACCATTGCTCTAGATCAGTGGTTCCCAAACTGTGGGTCAGGACCCACCAGTGGGTCCCGCGAGCCAATTTCAGGTGGGTTGCAAAGCACCTAGAGCAGCCATATTGAAAATCTGGGAAGATGAGATGTTGGAAAGGGGGAAGGCTGTGTGGTTGTTTTCCTTGTGTCAAGGTGGGAAATAGGCTTTTTTCCTTTCTGATTCACTTTGCTATTGGAAAATGGCTGAGAAATAACCCGACTGATGGCTGCATTCTCAGGAAAGCAGCAGGCTCTGGCGTCACAATGACGGCTCTTCCGGCCACAACACCACTTTCGGTGGGTTCCAGGCAGATTATCATTCTAAAAAGTGGATCCTGGCACTGAAAAGTTTGAGAATCGCGGTGATGCGCACCTTCGTACGTTCCCGATTTTGCCAGGCTCCATTCCAGTGTGCGGGGCAAGGGCTTCTGATTGGCTGCTGTGGCAGGGGGTAGTGTGGAGCAAGCGATGCACCATCGCTGGGGATTTCTCAGGGCACAGTCGCTCCATCTTGTCGGCCCCCACCCTCCCTTGCCCTAGGTTCAGTCCAAGATTAGCTGGTCGCCCGATTTTAGGGGGCCAGGGAGACGTTTTTTGCTGCTAGTCTGATTGGCTGGAGGCTGGTGGTTTTTACAAATTACAAAGAGGTTCTAATCTTTCAAGAACTGCCACATTTAGATGAAACTTTCATAGTCCAGTCTTTCTGGCCACATGATTGCCCGGCTACCCTGGACTGACCGAAGTTTGGGGGGGTGTTGGTTCAGTTAGTTATATGGGTCACTTGGGCAGGTAACGTGCTGGCTGGGTGGGATAACAACCATGGCATCTATCTGAAATTGGCATAATCTGGGGAGTGGCCACAGCTGCTCAGACACGATTCCCACCGGGTCTGCACCGTTGTTAAAAAGGTGCACTCTGTCCCGACTATCTGGTAACCTTGTCTTTAACCCTTGGGTTTTAAGTCGGGGGAGGGCAGGCCATTGCAGAAGGGAAGATGGGAACACAGCAGGCCAAACAGTTTTGCCCCACCCTATGGGGAATGGGGGTGGGAGGCTGGTGTAATCCTTCCTTTCCTAGAGCTGAAGCCTTTCCTTGTTGCCACCTGGGAAGCAATTGCGGGGATGCCCTGTTGAGGTTTCTAGGTCAAAATCATCACTTTGGATTGGACCTGAAAACAACATAATCTTCACAGGCTTCCGGTGTGTGTGTGTGTGTGTGTGTGTGTGTGTGTGTGTGTGTGTGTGTG
>JAJKFI010017113.1:0-10770 GCA_029204185.1 Lerista edwardsae | reverse complement strand
AACGCCACTGAATCTAGTCCAGTACCCTACCTGTAGGAGGAAATCCTCTTAGAGCATCTCCAGCAGGTGCCTGTCAAGCCTCTACTTGAAGGTCTCCAGTGAGGGAGAATCAACCAGTTCCCTTGGCTCCATCTATACAAGTGGTAAGAAGGTAGCTTCTACTTACTGGTGGGCCCGCTTTAGCCACAGGTTCAACATCCATGGATTTGATAATCCGCAGGTGCCAAAACTCCGGGGAGGGCCCACCAGAACCCGACCAGAGCTGTGCTGGAGGTTCAGAGGGTGGGTGAGGGCTCTAAATTCACAGGTTTCAATGCCCATAGATTTTGGTATTCACGAAGGTTCCAGGAATGTAACCCCCCGTGGGTATAGAGGGCCCACTGTATTTTGGTGGAACTAAACTCTACCGTTGGATGTGTCATTTGGAATCTTGTAAAGACCTCTGGAAGAGAAGCCATAAGCATCTCAGGACACAGGATCCTGCATCCTGGACACAGGATTTGGATAAAGTGAGGATTTGGAGTGAGGATAAAGGCACGTATATGGACTCCATGCGATGGCATTCTAGGACATTCTTCAGTGCTCTTACTCAATTCCCTTGTTCTCAACTTTAAAGGTAATCGTAGCTTTATGCTGTGTCAAAGTCTGATGCTATTGTGGGTGCACATGCAGCAAAGACAGTGGAACTTGGGGACGACAGGTGCTTCTCCCGGCAAATGCATATATGGATACAATCCTGTAACTGAGATCCATTAATTTGTTTTGTTTCACTTCAGTGACGAAAGCCCGATATGACTGGTGCAGCAGGCGCAGATCAGCAGGCGCAGATCCATAGGGCTGGCTGGGGCTTACCCGGGTGCAAGGGGAAAACCTCCCCTTGCGGAAAGATAGTACAAATTTTTCAGAACAGTAGGATGCAGAATGGTGGGTTGTGGGTAAAAGGGCCATTCCCCCTTAAGGGGAGTGGCCCAGAAATGGGGGCCCCAACAGCACTGCAGGGACCCAGGGGCATGGAAGCAGGCCTGGGGGCTTTGTGAAGCCTTCTTGAGGGTCCCAGAGGCTCGCCAACCAGAAATGAGCACTGACAGGCAGCCCAATCCTAAGAAAGGCCGACATAACAGGGCTGTATCCTAAAGCCCATTAGGAGGCAGCAGCAACAGCAAAGTGCAGGCCAAGGGGAGGTTTCCCCTTGCACCCATGTAAGCCCCGTCGCCCCTACAGGCCTGCTCGGATCTGCGCCTGTTTTGCAGGTGCACATGCACAGGAGTGGCCTGAATTGGGGCCGCTCTGGCCAGGGATGGGTTTAGGATTTGGCCCTATGGCTGTCCTGTCACAACCCCTGTCTCCGCCCAGTGCACTGCCCAGTTGTGCCCCCAACACGTCTCTGGAACGCCTTCAGTGAGGCCTAGCGCCGACCGCACACAGCTAATGCTCGACCGGCACAAGGCTGGCGTTGCTAGTGGCGCCCGAGCTGCTGGTTGCGCCAGTCCAGCGCCATACTGCTGACACTGATGCACTTGATGGCACGTTTGCGCCAAAGTTCGGCTAGTGCAAGAGCGTAGCGCCAGCGCAATAGGGGTATAGGATTGTGCTCACAGTGAGCACTGGAGCTCACTGCTTCAAATGGGAGTGTCAATGCGAGACTCCAGGACCATCCAGAAGGCTTCACAAAGCCCCCAGGCCTGTTTCCATGCTCCTGCGTCCCTGCAGTGGGGCAATCGGGACACCCCCCAGTCCTCGTGCCCGCACACACTTACAGCGGACTCAACATCCGAGTAGGACTGTTTTAGAAGAATGTCCTTATTCTGGAATTGTGATGCGGATACTATGGGACAACTTTTTCAGCTCAACCATTTTTGTGGCTGCTTCCCTTGTCGTGTGCCCCTTCAATTTTATGTTTGTAATTTCAAACCGCCAGCTCTCGCCCTGGCTCGCACTAGCTACCGCCTATGCATTTAAACTGCACACATTAAACTGCACACATTTTTTTTTTGTCTGAGAACTTGCAGAGCGTCTTTGATGTCTGCTGAAAAGAGACAGCAAACCTTGAGCATTCTCAGCATGGGGATAGCTGTGTGTCCGCGAGTCAGATGTAAGAGTGCTTTCCTACCACTCCTCCTAAATACAGGTGGGACCCCATATCTGTGGATCCTGTTTCAATTATCCGCCGGGGGGGGGCATTAACATGCTTTAGGACTCATCCAAGCAAAAATGTTTTGCTTAATAACAGAATTGCTATAAGCTTTCAAACTCATAATGACCTTCAGGCAGTGATGTCATTCAGGGGGAACGGACCAGAACGGGCGTTCCGGATCCTAACGGGCTCCGTGGCTGGTTCCGGGTTCCCGACAAGTGCCAATCAAAAGTGAGTTCCTGTTCCTAAATCATTTGAATGACACCACTGCCTTCAGGCTACCTCCACCTGCCAGGGCTTAGATCCATGTTAACAGGAAGTGGAAGCTTATGCTGACGCTGTTAAGCAAGACATTTTTACTGGGGTAAATCCTAAAACACATTAATGGGGCGCAAGGGAGGGGGTTCAGCCACAGGCTTCCCCCCCTCCCGTATCCAGTTTTCAGAACCACCAGGGCATCCGCACACCTGTATTAAAAAATGGGCTCAGTCAAGACGTAGTTCAGCCCAACTGATTTCAAACTGGAAACATGTGCTTAATGTTTTCAATGAAACTAACGAAAGCTAGCTTGAAAATGGTTGATATTTATGTTATCACAAATGGCTGATATTTATGTTATAGTGAAGAATCAAAGTTTACGGAAGACAATTTTATGGAAGACAATTTCCTCTTTTTCCAAAATGGGTTCAGACATTTGCATTAAAAATCTGTTCCGCTAATGATACTAAATACGCGCTGCGCATCTTCTCCCTCCTCCATATGTTCCGCCAACGCAGGCTCTTGAGCGGAGGGGCTGATAGAATATTGACAATAGTGGGCACATTTCCTATCAATGTTTGAACATAGTTCTTTCCTGAAAAAAATTCTGAATGTGCTTTTAAACCTTGTATCTTTACTAAACTCTTAGGCTCTGGCTAAGGGGCACCAGCATGTAGACAATCTCCTGTTTGAATAGGCGATGATGGTGAGGAATACTAGGAGCGGGGGGGAAAAACACCCTCTAAGCAAACTGTACAGCAGTCAATGCCAGCCTTAAAAAGCACTCCGGCGGTGCACTGCATCGCATGCTACTGGGGCGCTGGTGGAAAGGCCTGATGGATTACACAAGTCTAAATAGCTATTCCTTAACCTACAGTAGCTTGTCTGTTGAGCAGAGCTGAAGCAGCACATCTGCCCTGGGCCCTAATGTGTAGTGATGTGTAAGAAGTATTGGCACTGTTTTGCACTAACTAGAAGACTCAATGAAAGAAATATTGTCAGTTCGAGGAACAAGATTTAGTCAAGCAGCCAGCAACAATAATTGCCTGTAATTTTTCGAGGAAGAAAACACGTCTACAAATATCAAATGGAAGTCAGCCTTTTTCTCCCCCGGCAAAGCTTTATTTCATGAATAATGGATACCACTCTTTTTTGTGTTTCATTGCTTCTCCTGGTGAAAATGATGAGCCTGATGAAAATAGAAAGTCTGAAAATGGTCTCCTGTCAAATGCATATTGCTTTCTGTTTCTCTGTTTTTAATGTAATTGACGAAACACTTGATTGTACTGATTATGCCTTCCTTGTAAACAACTTACTTTATGGGTAGCGACAGCTGTGTTTATGCCTCTATGAATTTCTGACTTCATTATAAAGTTGTCATCACACTGTGAACGAGCACAGCACACATTCCTATGTGTTCTGTTTACCAGCTGGCAAAGGATCCTTTTAGTAATAAAGGGAAGGTAACGTTCTGTCTAAATTGGTACACTCTCAATAAGTGTCAAAGGGATTGGTCAGTTTTGCACTTTCAAATTTCATTTATTTCTACTTTAAGCAGTGATATCCAAGAAATCTAGGTGCTCAAACAACATTTCCGATAGGATTCAATACCTGGAGTAAAGCACAGCAAGGCATATTTATGCTAACAAAATCTCAGAGGCATGCTTCGTACTGGAATTGCACCATGATTCAATCAGAAGGGGAAGAGTGACAGACAGTCATGGACATCACATACGGGCCAGGAACTGCCAGTAGCGTCCAGAAGCACTCTTCCTTGCCCTTGTTCTCATGCAAGTGTTCATTGCTGCATTGCAAGGGACTAGGAGGACAGAGAAAAGGACAGGCAAAGTTGCTGGCAGAGTCTACAACTGCTCTGGACGTGACTTACGGCCCTATCGTATTGGTGCCGGTGGCAGCGGAACACAAATTCCACTGGCACGGGCTGCGGTCAAGCCATAAAAGGCACTTCAGCAGCACACTGAATGGCATGCTACTGGGGCGCTGGTGCAAAGGCCTTCCCACCCACCTCCCGCTCAAGGGAAAATGGTGGCGAGGGTGGAACTGAGGCTGGGAGGGGGTAGAACCAGCATTGTCATTCAGCCAGAACGCTGGGCGGGAGGAACGGGTGAGCGGCAGCCCGCCCGTTGCGTTGCGTTGTCTTCCCCGCTGCCGCTCACCCGTTTCTCCCGCCCAGCGTTTCGGCTGAATGACAACACTGGGTAGAACAGGTGGGGAGACTGCAGGAGGGGGTGGATCACACCGTGATGGTGTGAGCTGGACCCTATTCCCTTTTCTGCAGCGTCCTCTCCCCCTTTCTCCTTGAACATGTGCCAACAGAATTCCTAGCACAGCTCCAAGGAGACCCATTCTGGAGCAGGGGGCTTAAGGAGGTGTAAGGAGATTTAAATGGCCATTTTTGGTGGCGCTACCCCAGTGGGCGGGGAGGGGGGCAGGACGGGCTGTTAAGTGATGGTAGCACCTGCCTCTTACGGTCCTCATTACTCACCCTGTGATAAGGGACTTTCATAAACCTGCAAAAAGCACCCCCACCCCTTCTGCTTAAAGGAAAGGTCGAAAGCAGCCGCATGAGTGAGGACAGGATGCACCACCCTTGCTCCAAGGATAGTTCTGGAGCACGTTTTGTTGGAGACATTGGGATGCCCGGTCTGGCTCTTTAATGTGCAATACTGAGGGGTGCAGAGACAGTTTTGTGCCTTGCCCTGTGCTACGTCATAACGCTCTTGCCGACCTATGTCTCTTCTCCAGACCCCAGTCTGCTGGTTTTCTTCGCCGATTATCTGGTTACGTGACTTCAAAACGTCCTGCAGTTTGCCTTAGAAGTCTTGGGATCCTCCATTCCTAGGGGATTAATGAACATTTCCTGTCTTCAGTAGAGTTTTGGATGCTGGCATTCTTTTGGCAATCGCCAAATTTGAATCAGAGCCCTAATTCATATATAGTCAGTCCTCTTTATATGCAAACTCGTTATCTGTGAATTTGCTTATCTGCGAGGGGCAGAGCTGCTACTTTTCTTGTTACCTGCACCTCTGTCCTCATTATCCATTTGCAGAGACCTTCCAAAGGTTGCGGGGACCTTCAGAATGGCACCAGCACCCAGTACCAAAACCTTTAAAATGGCCAGCGGAAGCATCCGCCAGCCATGTTTAAGGGGTCCATGCTGGTCACTGGTGTCATTCCGAAGATCCCTGCAGCCTCTGGAAGGGCTCTGCAGCATTCAGAGATCTTCGGGCACTTCCTGCTGCACTCTGCTGGCTTCCTGGGGGGTATCTGCTGGATTCTTCTGATGGCAGATACAATAAGGTACCCCTTGCACTTAACCCCATAGATCCCATTGTCTGCAAATTTGCTATCCATGAGGATTTCCAGGAACCTGATCCTAGTGGATAATGAGGACTGACTGTAGTATTTATTTTCTGATTATTCTCAAAACAATGATTTATGAAGGCAGTTGTTGCTTGTGCATCAAGTGAAGGCCCAATTGTCATCCCAACTAAACATACTGTCCAATGAGGCAGCACATTTAAATGGAAACGTACAAACGGAAGTGATGGGAGAAGAGAGTCTCAGGCTCCAGTTTCCGAAAGTAATTAGAAACTGGTAAACCCTAACAAAAGGCGAGCCTTTATGCTCACCAGGTTTAACATTTTCCCCTCTGCGGTCCTTTCGGGAAGGTTCTTGAATACCCCGCCTGAGAGCAGGATTTGCAAATTCTGCTCTCAGGAACCTGATACAATTGTCCACATCCTGTGCTACTGCCCTGCCCATAGATCACTTCGCGAAATTTTCCTGGACCCAATTTTATCTACCTTTTCTGGCCCCTCTGATGGTTATTTGGGCTTTCTTCTTAAAGATAGCTCTGAGATAATTACTCACTTGGTTGCAGAATTTTTGGTTGCGGTTGTTAAAAAAATTACCCGACCCTGAGTCCTTTTTGAACAAAGCTATTGGGGGTAGAACTTAAGTGACGATTCTATATTTTAACTCTGTTTTAATTTTGTCTTAATGCCAGTAAAGGTACATGAAATGAAATGAAATGAGTCTCAGGCTCATTAGACACGGGCTCTTATTTGTCTGGGCGTGACAGGTCGCATCCTTCTGGCCCAGGGGTGGCCCCCCAGGCAGATCTAAGGGAGGGCAAAGCTCTAAGTGTTGCAAGAAGCCTTACCTTGCAGTGGAAATCATTCCTCTCCTGCACCGTTTTAGCCAATCCTCACAGGGAAAAGCAACATCTTGGCGTTGCTTACTGGCTACAGCAGCAAGGGAGAGGTGGGATTTACATGACAGGGTAAGGCTTCTTGCAACACTTAGAGCTTTGCCCTCCCTGTAGATCCGCCTCTGGGTGGCCCAACCATGAGACCAGCTGAAGTGTTCGTGTGGCGTGGCACCCTGGGGCACCTTCAGAGGGGCGGAGAAGGGCTGAGTCCCAAGTCTGTCTGTACACAGACCCTTCCAGAGCTCCAATCTTCTTCCAACTTATCGGAAACAAGTTGGAAGATAATCTCTGCAGTAGCAGCTTCCTTCTCTGCCAGGGGCGGGCGGGGGGGGGGGGGGGAGAGCTGCCATGGCTCAAATTATGTCTCTCACCTATTTGGTGCTTTGGAATCACAAATTAGGCAGTGAAAGCCAATTTGGAGCCTGCTTGCTCTTCCCTCACTTGTAAGGGTTGCTCTATGCAGCCTCCTTGACCTGCTTCTCTTCAGACTGTAATGAGCACATGCCAGGAATGGTGGTTCCCAGCATCCTTTGTGCCTGATGGTGGCAATCTACAAGGCAGGGAACAAGGAGGCTGCAGGCAGAGATCTTTGTAAGGAAAGGAAAGGGGGATGGAAGCACCTCCTGTCCATTTGCCCGCCCACCCACCCATAGGAGGTGGCAGCACAGAGGCACGCATCACCCCTGCTTTGGCACTCAGGATAAAAAATCCCCAGTACTTTAATTCTGTGTCCTACCGTATAAAGCGGACATCAGGTCGTCACATGTACTTCTGAAGAAATCCTTCCTGAAACGTTGCTAAGGTAACAAAAACAGTAATGGAATAAGGTAGAATAGAGGTGGGAGAAAACTTTTGTTTTTTTTGCAGAGTTTGGTGTTTTCTAAAGGTAGAAGAGCAGAGAGCAGTGTAATGTGTTTTTATTCAACATTTACATTATTATGAAGTACAGTTGCTTTATAAGTCTACCTTGAAAAGCACAAAATTTGCATAAGTCAAAAATGCATGCCTTAGGATTGCCCAGAAAAGCCTGAAGTCAACTTATACACAGGTTCATATGGTAAATGCATTGAGTCACATGGTGGGCAGACCGAACTCTAACCCTAGACCTCTGGTGGGGCAAGGCAGGCTGCAGAACAGGTCTGTAACACACCCACGTACCCCCCCCACATGCAACTCATGTTGCTTTTAGGGTGCAGCTTTGCCCTATACTTCCAGGAAAGACTACTCCAAACAGGTCTACAAGTGGGGGCTGCTGAACACATTCAAAAGGCCTGCATTGCCAGATAAGAGCTGGAAAGCATCTTCAACTTCAAGCAGGAGCTGTTTGGATAGAGGGAGGAGCTGTTTGGATAGCTGTTTGGTAGAGGGAGAAAAGGACCCTGCCTGCAAAGGGGGCGGGAACTGGCTTTGTCTAAAGGTAAAGGTTTCCCCACGACCGAATGGTCTGGTCGTGACCAACTGTAGGGGGCAGTGCTCATCTCCGTTTCAAAGCCTGTAGAGCCGGCGTTTTGTCTGAGGACAAGCTTCCGCGGTCATGTGGCCGGCATGACTATTCGCCGTAGCGCACGGAACGCCGTTCCCTTCCCACCGAAGTGGTCCCTATTTATCTACTTGCATTTATGTGCTTTCGAACTGCTAGGTTGGCAGGAGCTGGGACAAGCGACGGGAGCTCACTCCGTCACGCAGTCTCGAACTCCCAACCTTGCGGTCAGAAAGCCCAGCAACAGCAGTTTAACCCACTGCGCCACCACGTCCCTGGCTTTGTCTAGTTGCTAGTAAACAAGCCTGGCTTAGTGTTTTTTGCTTAGTGCAAGCAACAGAAAAAACAGAGAGGGAGGGGCTACCCTTTCCCCCCAGCACATCCTATTCTCCTGCAGATTCCTTGGAGCACTTTGAAAAACCTTCCCAACAGGCCAAGTGATGGGGGGGGGGAGCTAATCTTGTATATCAACTAATCTTCTGCCCACCATTTATTTAGAGTCACTGATAAAGAATCAGACTGTGAAGGTCCAGAAGAGATTTAGAGCCACTTTAAACATCTTTCAGGTTATAGCAACAAGAAAGGCACTTTCTGGCTCACAGGCTTGTTTTAGTATTCTGTGTTAAATGAAAATGCATCTTATAATTTTACTTCTTTGCAATAAATAGGTAGACTGTACCTATTTCTTAGGTAACAGGTAACAATTACAGGTACGTCATTTGTCAGGATCTAGTGTCAGGTAAAATCAGACAAAATTATCTAATTCAAATAACTGAACAGACCCCTAAGTTTTACCGTCAACTTATCCATGGGTCATAGCAAATTTCATGATTTTTGGCTTAAAACTTGCCCTTGGCTTATCCATGAGATTGACTTATACGCAGGTATATACAGTAGGTGATGCGTGTCAGCAGATAAAGCCACAGTTATCACCCAAATACCCACCCACCCCCAATTAATAAATAAAAATAAAACAGTTTTAATGTTTGCAGATTTTGGGCTATTGTTTTTTTACAAAAATGAGAAGTGCAGAAAATAGTGTTATGCGTTTTTTATTTTGTTATCACTGTTTGTCCCACCTCTAGATGTAAGGTCATCTATGAATAAGGAAGTGTCCAAAAGACAGGAGCAGAGAGGAATTCTGCAGTGAAGGAAAGTAAATACTGAGCAATTCCATATCTATCCTATGCTGGTACTATTTCACCTATTTGCAAATCTGGAGCGGCTGGCAAACAGGTACCCACATTTGCTGGTAATACAAAATTATTTAAAATAATGACATTTCAGGAAGAACTTATTTCTGAGTAAGGATGCTTAGGGTTGCTTTGTCAAAGACCTCTGCTAAATTGTCAGATTGGGCAAGGTTTTTACATATAATGGCTTCAGACTGGCAGGGAGGCATTTTTTTGATTGGCCTAGCATCCTGAACTCAGTGGGGCTTACTTCCGAATAGACATTTCACACTACAGGAAATAAAATGCCCACTGATATATCTTTTAAAGTTATACAAAACAAAAAATTAAAACACAATTTAAAAATGTGTCTAAATAGTCAGAGCTGGAAATAAATGTCAAATAGTTAATTCTGGGAATGCAATTTTGGACCTCAGTATACAAGTGGAATTTCTTCAGGAGTTCAAAATGGTGGAAAGACTATGACTGTTATCAGATACAATGGTTTGTTCTGAAAAGGAAATTATTATTTCAAAGGATGTATGAAAAGCTGGAGGGGAAGCATCCGTGCTGGTTCCAACTACTCTAACTGCAACACAAGGCAGATGCCAAAAACTGTGGATAACTGCATCAGCACGTGGATGCCGTCACCCATGTCCAGAGGTGATCTAAGACCTGGGGAGGCTGGTGTGTGGCCTCACCAAGCCTCGGAGGAGCTGAGAAGACACACACACCCCAAAAAAATCCTTAGAAACGCACTTCTGGTTTTAGCAAAACCTGGTGGTGCATTTCTAAGGCCTTCTGAGGCTTCGAGAGGCTGCATGTGACCTCTAACCATCTTCCGATCACAACCAGAAGACTCTTTTGGTTGCAGTCAGAAGATACAGTCGGCCTTCCTGATATGGGTTGGAGCTCGCGTCGGGTCGAATCCACGGTCACAAATTTGTGGGTAAGGGAGACAGACCTGTACACACTTCTCTGATGGTGGGGGAAATTGCAGGGCAACAAAGTCAACTATATCCTGAAGCACATCCTTACACAATACATATTTTGTGGAGATTTGAGACAGGTCCCTGCTTCAAGGGACAAGTTATCCCTGATTGTACATGACTCTCCAGCATAGTAGTTGTGTTGCAATGGACCAGGCCACTAGACGTCTGCAGTCAAAGCAGAGCCTTATGTTTTCAGGAATGGCTGGTACAGCATTTGGCAGCAACATATCTGCTATCATACCTACGTGACAGCAGGTCAGGTGAGAAGGAACGGGCTCTAATACTTGGTGTGGAGATCCCTGCCATGGATCCATAATTGTCCATAATTCAGGAAATGCCCAATGTGCGCAGGTTTTTTTTCTATTTTATTTCTATTTTTGAATTTTTCAGCACTACATATCCAAACCGTTTATACAAACTACTACTACTACTACTACTACTACTACTACTAATAATAATAATAATAATAATAATAATAATAATAATAATAATAATAATAA
>JAJKFI010017091.1:0-10734 GCA_029204185.1 Lerista edwardsae | reverse complement strand
GTGTGTGTGTGTGTGTGTGTGTGTGTGTGTGTGTGTGTGTGTGTGTTGGCCTAGTATCCCCAACACAAAGTGTCATCCATGTTCTCAAGAACTGGGTGCGAAGGACACCATGTGTTGCAGCAGGGTGGTTCTGAACTGATGAGTTGGTCCTGCTTATTCAATTGGCAGGGAATGAATTTTGGAACCTGGTTGTGTCTGGCAAGATACTCTGTACGAGAGAAGACAGAACAGGCAGCTACTATTTGTTTGGTGGTTTCTGACTGATCCTTTCTTTTTCTGCACATGCCTGTATCTGTTGTTTTTGTTATCACTTTCAGATAGTTATTGGAAGCCATGACACAGGCTGAAATAACAGAGGGCCAGCTGATCAATGGAAGCAATTTTTCCCCGCTCAGTTATTCTTTTTCAAATTTAGGGAAATGGAGGGGTGGACGCAATGCTTGGTGCACTGCCAGATTAAAGGGGGTGTCATTTTGTGTAACAATGCAAATAGTTGGAAATAGTTGGGGGTGACATGATGATGAGTGAAATCTTAACCTGGAGTTAGGCCGGCACAGTTAGGCCAGCAAAGTTTGGCTGGCACAAGGGACACCATAAAGTATGTTTGGACCACTTTCTGAGTCAGAGGCCAGCACATAGACATGCGCCATCCTCCTTGACTCTTGAGTGTTGTCCAAAAGTGCTTTATGGTGGCCCTTGTGCCGGCCAAACTTTGCCAGCCTAACTCCAGGTTAGGACTGCACCCGATGTCACTGTCAACCACTTCTGGGAGGCCCATTTTGGGCTGTTCAAGTAACAGGGGCTGGTGGGAGGACCCAACAAGAAGCTGCTCTGCTCACCCCACTGACTTACAATCCATAGAGACCCTGGCTGCGACAGCAGCGATCTGTTCATTGTGCTGATGTGGGGGGGGGCATATGTGACAACACAGGGCCATATGTGACAACATTAGCCACATTGGCTTAAGGCCAGCCCTGGGTATGACATGCTCTCTCTGGTGTTAGAAGATCAGGCTGGTGATGAATAGTAGTGATAGAACCTTCAGTTCCTCCACGAAAATGGCCCTATTTTAGCCACTTCATTTATGAAGCTACACCCGCTCTGTTTCCCATGACTTTCTGGGGATTTTCCATGCAGGGTTTTCCATGGTCACATTTCAGTTCTTTCTTTTCATGATACTGAGGCTGACTCCAATGATCCACCGCTAAGATTTTGAGGAGTGAAGCTGTGATCAACCTGAACCACTGCTTGGAGAACTGGGTGATTAGATGTTCTGGAGCAGTTTGGGAGTTTGGGAACTGGATATGTGCCGAGCAACTACCTATGCATATTAATTCTTTATCTCCTCCTGATCTCAGGGGCTACAGACTTACCCCTGATGCACCTTGATGCTGCATTCTGATCTTTGTCAGGAGTGTGTGAGTTTATCTATGAAATCTACATCATGCCACTTAATTATACCCATGGAGGAAGTCTGAGCTGGAACTGCCTGGGTGTCAGTTGCCTATATTTCTTAGCTGCAAGCTCAGTTTAAATATTTTAAAGATGCCTATAGAGATAGAGAGACCATCTTAAACTTGAGGAGTAGGCTGTCTGGTTCTTCTGACTGATCCCCAGGTAGTTGTAGATGGAATTACTATCAAATATAGGCAAGATATTCATATTTACCAGGTGTTTCTGTTGCAGAGGATCTCCACTTTTACCTTTAATTATATGAAGAGTTGCACATTTTTCAAGGCCAAATGACATTTTTATGTCTTCACTGAAAATTTTTGCAGTTGTTAGAAGGCTGTTGAGTTTAGCTGGAGGTTCAGCAAATAATTTTATATCACCCGTATATGAAAGGTGTGTGATTCTAGTTTTTTCTCTGACTTTTGGGATTTGGTACCCAGCAACCAACTGGGGAAGCCACAGCGGCAGGCCTGGGGGTGGATAGGGGCTTCATCTAGGGGTGAAATGGGCAGTTTCAGCACATGCTGAAAGCTAACTCCCTTCCTGGCCTCAATTCCCCCAACTTGGCTCAATGCAGACTTATGCCAGCTATAGAGCTGGTGCAGGAATGAATAGACCCAATGGGCCTGCACAAACTTTACCCTGGAGCAAGTAAACAAATGTTCCCTTACCCTGGAGAGGCTTCTGGAGGCTGAATCTCCCCCATAGGATGTCGCATTGGCACAACTGCATTATTGCACTGGGAGTTGCATTGGATCAGGTAGTTTATAGAATTGAACTGAAAACATTGCAAACCTCATTATTTTTGCATTAAGTCTCTTAAACCATCTTGGGTTTCTAAAACCCAACTATTGACATTGTCCTCTATTTTATTAACTGTTTACATATTTTATGGAACTATTAACATTTTCCTCTATTTTATTCTTTTTCTGCTTCAAAGATGCAGTTTCATTAGCTATGTATCCTGTTCTAGGCTGGTGTCTGTAGCCAGCATTGCAAGAAGACGGGTGAAGGAATTGGCAGGAGAACAGGACCATGGACAGATCCATGGGCATGGGCATTCAGCACTGCCTTCTATAACTAATTCAGCCAGCTAGCTCAATACATCCTTGACTTTCATTGCTTTGCTCTTTCGGCCGTTTTCAATTATAACCACATTCCAAATTTCATCCACGTGCTTTCCACTTTCATCGGATTTCATCCAATCTTCCACAACGTTCATTGTTTTTCTGACGTTTATTTTTATTTTATTTCTGTATTTCGGTTTTGCACGCATTCACAGGTGTTGTATGGTTAATTCTTGGTTGTTTTTCGCCAGCCAAAATCCATTTGCAAGCTAAAAAAGGTGATGCTTTGACATTCATCCTTTTTTTTTTTTTTTTAACTTTCATCCATTGTCTGGTCCCTGATCAGACAAAAGTGCAAGGTATGCCATAATGTCTATCTATCTCAACTGGAAACCTCCAGGGCTTCAGACAGAGGCCTTTGCAAGCCCTACTGTAGATACCAGGGATTGAACTTGTATTGGGACTTTATGCATGCTCTACAATTAACAGATAGGGTCCCCACAGCAGGCTGGATGCAGCACAGATGTTGCTCCAGCAGTGATCTGGAGCCAACTAATAGTTGTACTACACTTTTGAAGAAACACTTGGGCCTTATAGATGGTATACCCTATTTCTCAAGCACCAGCTCTGCTGAAACTTCCTGCATTTCTGGGTTCCAAGGACAGGTCAGAGAGCAAGGCCACCTCCTCAGGCAGTGCTAGTGTAGGCTTTTAGGTCTTCCTTCCTGGGGTGACTCCAAGGCCAGCACCAACACTTGCGGCCAATAGAAAACAGTTGCCTCCTGCACCAGGCTGGTGTGGGGGGGGCACCCACCTCTGTTCCCCTACTAGCCTCCACTGGTCCTCCTTCTCCTTCCACTCCCTAGATTGGGAAGAGGGGTGGCTGTATTAATTTAATGGCAGTAGGCAGGCACCAGATCAGCTACCGGGAGATGCTTGTCCTTAACCAGCTCAACATTTACTCTGTTCCTGATACTCAGGCTGGGTTCGTGATTGGGATTTTAGCGCATTCTGCAAAGCTGCAGCCCCGAGTTCACTTAATGAAAATTACTTCATCACTGAACATCTCCTATGCCAACCAGCAGTGGCATAGCTACCTATGTGCAGCAGGTAGCAGCTGCACTGGGCTAGATGCTGCTGGCTGCTGGGGGGGGGGCACTGCTTTGGGCATGAAACTTTCTGTGTGACTCAGAACAGAAGGGGATACAGGAGGCTACAGAAGGGGTGATGCTGGGGGGGGGGCTACAAAATCTTCTTTGCATCAGGTAGCAAATGGCTTAGCTACACCACTGCCAACCAGCTTCCTGGGTCTAGAAGTAGGTAGGGGGCACACAGAAAAGCAAGGGACAATAATTGCAGCTGGGACAACCAATATCTGGCTTCTGGGTGTTCCCCCAGGCCCAGTGCCTAGGGGCTAATTTTCCTTTTGTTTATGAATGAACATAGTGCAATAAATAAAATTAATTTTTGTATACATATAAAAAGTCTTGTAGCATTTCTAGTGTGCCTTCAGGGGGGAGCTGGCACCTCCTCCTCCCACCTCCCCAGGCTAGCTGCCATTACTGTAATATAATGCATGCGAAGAAACCTACAAACCAGAATGTTTAACGTAATATTGACAGCCTGCTCAGAACTCAGAGCTTTTTACATTCAGTATTTCCAGGCCGGTTTGTATAGGCAATAGAATCAAGTGGTGAAGATTTGTGGGCGGGTAGTTGCATTTTGTAATTCTCCCAGACTCCCTGCCCCCCAAAAAGAAAAAAAAGCTCCCTGCACATAGAAAAATGACATATCAAGGAGAAATCTGAGCCAAACCTTCCCCCTCTCATGCTAGTTTTCGACACATAGGGAAGGCTTTTGGGGGGTCAACACAACTTTTGGCAAACTAGAAGCTGCATCAGAACTTGCTCCAGGCAAGATCATGTTGGGTACCAAGATGAGAGCTCCCAGGTCAGGAGGGAGCAAGCCATCAGCTAGGTGAGGGTCAGAGCAGAGGCATATTTAAAGTGCCGCAAGGGGGCAGGTGCCCCAGGTGCCAGTTGTGGCAAGGCACAGTGGGGGGGGGAAAGCTGGGGTGTTTGTCAGCTCACCTGCTCTCATTTGGCTCTGAAATGGAGCAGGGGCAGGGGGCAGGGTGGTGGCACTAGGGATGCAGTGATGCAAGGGGTGACATCACAATGTCATTTCGCCCCAGGCGTAATCAGAGCTCATTTTCAATCAATCAACAGGTACTTATATACTGCTTTTCAACACAAAGTTCACAAAGCGGTTTACAGGCAAATAGTAATAAAGTTAAATGGCTCCCTGTCCCAAAAGGGCTCACAATCTAAAAAAAAAGGCAGACCACCAGCAACAGCCACTAGAAAGACACTGTGCCTGGGTGAAGAGGGACAATTACTCTCCCCTTGCTAAATATAAGAGGAACCCACTTGAAAAAGGGCCTCTTGCCCAGTGATGTCATCCAGGCACACCAGGAACCGGAACGCCCGGATGATTGACAGCTCTCCGCCCCTATGGCGGAGGGCTGCCACGCCTCACTGCGCCCGAATCCATTTTAGAGCGATTCGGGACGTAAGGGAGTGAGGGCGGGCCCAGCAGCAGATCGCCTGTCCTCCGGAGAGGCGGCGCGGCCCGGGCCCTCCGCAGAACTAGCAGAACGGCGTACCGGGCCGTTCCGCCTGGATGACGCCTCTGCTCTTGCCCAATTAGCAGAGCTGTTGTGGCTCTGGGTCAGAGGTGGGCAGCAAAGTTGAAGGCAAGCAAAAGGTTCCAGAGGTGGCAATGAGTGTGATCGAGGCAAGCAGTGTAGTCCAAGGCATGCAACTTGTCAGGTTCCAGAGGCAGCAGCTTGTGTGAGGAGGGGTGGAGAGCAGGCACTCAGCATGGCCGGATCTTCTCATTTGGAGCTTAATGGCTCAGACTGAAGGGCAGACTCCTGGGCTGAAGCTTTATAAGGCCTGGAGGCGCTGCTTTTTTCCCTGTCCCACCTGACCAGCAATAATCATGTTTCCATTACAATTATCGTCATCTTCTCTGTCTTTTCCCATTTGACTGAAACTTTTCAGTCTGGGGCCTTCTAGTACAGGATGGTGAGTGAGTGAGTGAGCAAGCAAGCGACATGCGATATGGGTGTGGCAGGTGAGACAGAACTGCCCCACCTGAGAGTTTTGAAAAGTGAAACCACTGCTGTCATAATGCAAACACAACCCACAGGCTTTGAGCAGTTTGCGGGATCACAGCCACTGCAGCAGAAGTGGCTCTGTTGGAGAAAGAGAGTTCTATGTGAGCGCTGGCATGTGCAGGAAGGCTCTGACCTTCCCACTTTTGCAGCAGCATGCACTCAGCACATGCTCCACCACTGCTATTAGAACACAGGTTTGGGCCAAAGGTTAAACACATGCTTCTATCTCTCCTTGAACCCAATGGGACTATTGTGCTTGCCTTTGTCTGGATTGTACCCTTTGTCAACATGCCCAATGGTTTGAACACATTGCCAAAACTAACCCTTCAAACACACTGTCAGACAAAGCACCACCAATCTCACTGACTTTGTGCAGTGTGTGTGTGTGTGTGTGTGTGTGTGCGTGCGTGCGTGCGCGCGCTTGGCTGGCTGAGAGCCTTGAGAATCAGAGGCAAGTGCTGTAGATCCACAACTGCTTATTAATGGGTCACTTTTGTTTAAAGAGTGAGAAGAGAAAATAGACTACCCGTGGAATCTTTGATTAATGGGAGCTTTTCAGATGAAAAGAAATAAAGATGTATTGAGACGTGTGCTAATGACACCCTATTATGTTCCGTACTCCTCGGCATTTACTCACCCTGCTATTATCCATTGCAAGTTTCCAAACACAGCGGAAATTGATCCCTGCAGAGTTCTTTTCTCCTAGCTGGCAAAGCAAACCAGAACCTGAACGAGGGTCAGCTTATGGCCTGCTAGCTTGTAAGCAAAAAGGCAGCAATTGAGGGAGGCAGGAGGGTGATAAATGTTGTGCGCCTTGGAGAAAATATCCAGCACAAACAACCAGGTTCTTTTCTAACCCACCCAGCAAGGCAACTTGGAGTTCTTTTGCAAGTGATGGCTTGAAGAATGCCTCCCTATCGATCATCAATGCTTAAAACTTGCAAACATGGCAATCTAGTAAAAGATCATTATTCTGAGAAGTGGGGCATATGTGGAGGGAGGGCTTGAATACTCCTGAGTCCTCCTCATTATAGTAGTATCCCAAAGCACAGTGCTTTATTTTCCTGATAAATGTGCTGGCATTGGGAGAGAAAAAGAAATTATCATTGGAATAGGGCAAGGCCAGCTGCAGGTTTCTGGGGCCATTCCCAAATTTCTCTCCAGGGGCTCCTTCTTATCTGGGACTCTCCCCCACCAAAAAAAAAAAAGGTTCTTGATGTGGCTTACTTTGACAGATAAGAGGTGAAAACTAAGCAAGTGACTTGCCCAGGAGAGTTATGAACACAGTGTTATACAAAGCTTATGGACACAGTAAAGGTAGCCTTGGAGATCGGCACTCAACCCTTCTAATGGGCCTGATCCCTCAGCAGTGGCCCCACAATGCTGCCCTCCTGCTGGACTGAGGGCTGATTCTGCCCCTGGTGGTTCCAGTTTACCTGCATAGTTCCATCCTTTTCTCTTTCTGGGCCAAATCAGAATGTGATGGTTACACAGGTGCATTCACACTAGCAAAGTGCCTGCCAGTATGTGTGTGTGTGTGTGTGTGTGTGTGTGTGTGTGTGTGTGTGTAAATGGCACCTATTCACTTATATGGGAGAAAATAAAGGGGTGAGAAGGGGGAAAATAAAGGGGTGAGAAAATTAAGGGGTGCATCAGGTCTAGTTGGGGTCAACCTGATTCTGAGGAGTCCAACCATGGAGAATTCAATCTGCATAGCCTTGCCCTTTCACCTCCATGGCCCTAACCCATGTTCTGGTTCTGGATCACACTAGAGGATAACAGGGTTGGAAATTGGATTTGAGCAGGGGAGAGAAAAAAATAGAATATGGGTATTGTAGAGCAGAGGCAATTTGGGCAGCTGCAGCTTTTGAAACCCTTCCATGATGAGCTGCACCTGCCCAAATTCCCTCTTCTATACAATGGTTAAAGGCAGTGATGTCATTCAGGGGGAACGGACCAGAACAGGCGTTCCGGATCCTAACAGGCTCCGTGGCTGCTTCTGGGTTTTTGTTTTTGTTTTTCTCAACATTTGAATTTGAACTCAAAAGTGAGTTCCTGTTCCTAAATCATTTGAATGACACCACTGGTTAAAGGTATAGGCACTCTGTCCCAGTTTGTACCTGGTAACCCTAAATATGGGGGTTGAGCCATTTTTAACTAGAAACGTGTCTATTTAATTTACCAGAACAATCTGGAAGATAACACAGTTTCCTCTTGGTGTGATCAGATGAGGGACCAAAGATGTACATATCTGGTTGGGCTCCTGTTGAAGCCCATGGAACTCAGTGCAACCATGGCAGTTGAAGGGGTCATCAGATGCTAGTGGGCTGGAAAGAGTTCAGCAAGGGTATCAGCAAGGGCAGGGTTAGTGCAGAAACCAATAAATGAATCCAGGAGCCCAGGTGCTGGAATCACACAGCTATTGTACCAGCAACAGCTAGTTTCCTTCAGAACCTCCTTGGCCATGCCTCCACCTCTCATTTCCAGGCAATCTTCGTGTGTACCAATAATGGGAACTTTCTCCTAAATAGCAAGTGTGAGGGTGGGAGGGCAGGAGCTCCTCAGGGTCCCAGACAAGGATCTTTCCCAGCTTGGCAACCTGAAAGAAACCTTGAGGATCTTGAAGAGCTCTTGCCTTGTTGGAGTGGCTTTGACAGCACTGGACTCAATGGACTCCATGATTTGACTATATCTTTACCTCTAGATTCCAGAGAACTGATTTGGAGCCTTTTGCATGCAAAGCTTATGCCAGTAATGGCATCTAAATGATTTAGCAACAGGTACTCACTTTTGATAGGCACTTGTGTTGGGGCCCGCCCACTGGAAGTGAGGTCATAGCCGGAACCCAGGAACCGCCCCCAGGAACCGCCGCGCCTCCTCGGTAGGCGCCTCTGGGGAATCCCGGGCCTTCGCCAGGGCCGCTGCGCAGGCTACCGATTCCCCCCCCCAGGAACCGCCGTGCCTCCTCAGGAGGGAGCCCCAGGCAGCCTACCTGCTCATGCTGCTGCTGCCATCAGTCTCCCTCGCTCCGCTGCTGGCCTGCCTGCCTGGCTGGCTGGCTCTGAGAATGTGCAGGCAACTCAAACGTGCAGGCAATTCAAACATTGCAGGGGGCGGAGCGGAGCGCCAATGGAGTCGATGAGTGGGCGGGCGAATGGGCGGGACCAGCCCTAAACCTAGGAATGGGTACTCGCGTACCCCCGCGTACCCACTACATGACATGTCTGGCTTATGCTCTCACTCAGTCATTTTCAACCTTTTTCATCTTATGGCACATTGAGAAGGTGCTAAAATTGTCAAGGCGCACCATCAGGTGTTTTTTTTTACAATTGACGAGGCACACATGTTGCTGGGGGGGGGGGGCTCACTTCCCGCAATATCCCTACTAATTAATGACCCACTCCCAAACTCTCATGGCACACCTGTGCACCATTTGCGGCACACTGGTTGAAAATCACTGCACTGTGGCCCAGGACCTGATATCCTAGAAGCCGGGAGGCCCTGTAGAACTGAATGTTGTCCTGCTAGGTCTTTAGCCAGTGCCAACCTGTGACATATTCCTGGCTTAACATATTCCTTTCCTTTGCTTTTCTCTCTTTTTCCTGTTGGAATCACACCCTTAATTCTTCCCTCTTCCCTTAATCCTTTTCTACTAGAAAGGGAAGATGAAATGCTATGTAGAGCTAGGTCATATCTACAGGTCTCCATTGGGAGTGGGTGCAGGGGGGGCTACCCTGCTGCTTCTGACAACTGGCCCATCACCTGCTTCCAGAAGCAGTCAACTTCACCCTGTGTGTCATAGAGCCAACACTTCAACTCAGAAGGTGGATCCCCTTTCCTGCAAGTCAGGCAGTTCTTCTAAAACAGAAAGCGGAAGAGGGCCATTCCCTACTTGAGCACACACATATGCAAGTCAACATAGATCAACGGCAGAAGATGAAGCCTCTATTCATATGTAGCCCTGGTAGACCAATCTTCTTGCAAGGACGACCTTCCTCCATGATTGTGCATCATCCCCTTTTATGGCTCTTGAAGACAATGGCCACCATCACGTCTGGTGGCAGCAAATTCCATAACATAATTACATATTTGGCAAAGAACTTCCTTTTCTCTCTCCCCAACTGACTGCTTTCCACTTTCATTGGGTGAACCCAAATTCTAATATTGGAAGGAGAAAAAAAATCCACTTTCTCTTCCCCACCATTCATAATATTATAACTCTCTGTTATGGCCCCCCCTCCCTCTGTTTTCATTTCCTCCAGTGATATAAAGCTTTGAATGCTTCAGCCTTTTCTGATCAGGAAGGTAGGCCAGCTCATTCATGATCATATTGGTTGATCTCTCCTGCATCTTTTCCAGGAGAAAATATCCTTTTTTGAGACAGACTGACCTGAATTCAGCATAGTATTCCAAATGCAACCACAGAAAATGAAGTGCGCTTCTAGCAGAAGTGGGGGGGCACTGATCTGCTCCAAACCCCAAAATGTCCTCTGCATCAGGAAAAAAAGGCAAAGATGCTGAGGCATGATGAAGCACTCCCTCCAGGTGGCAGATAGAAGGGAGACACCAACAAGGGCAAAATCAACCAACTGGCTGATCTTTCTTATCCAAGTGACCTGTCAGACTCTTGTCCCATTTGTCACCATTAATGGCAAGCAGAATGCAAGCTGGCCAGAGCAGCTCCATGGGCCACAATCCACCAGAAGGTTCTCCATTAAAATGAATGGGAGCTATGGAAGAGCCCGGTTCATTCAGATTAGGCTTGTGCAGGAGAATGACAGCAGATTACGCCCCATGCTGGTTCATAGGGAAGGACATTTGGATCTGGCACTCTGGACACCAAAATGAAGGAACAGAGAAGCCTCACTCCGCCCATCACTCCAACAATTGCCCCCTGTTTCAAAGCAAAGAGAGGGAGAGAAAGGAGGGGTTTCCCCTTACTCACCCATTTTTCTTTTTTAATTATTGGGAGGAGAGAAAGGCTGCTACTGGTGTGTGTGTGTGTGTGTGTGTGTGTGTGTGTGTGTGTGTGTGT
>JAJKFI010017081.1:0-37543 GCA_029204185.1 Lerista edwardsae | reverse complement strand
ATAATAATAATAATAATAATAATAATAATAATAATAATAATAATAATGCATGTATTTATATACCGCCTTTCTTAAGATCACTAGATTTCTCTAGTGACTGTAACTCAAGGCGGTTTACATGGGCAGACTTTATTCATAAACCCGAAGGTTTTTACAATTTACAGAATGTTCTATCTTTCAAGAACTACACACATTCAGATCTTCCTTTCTGGATTTAGCCTTCTTTCTTTAGCCACCCGTCTGTCTTCTGCTGGCTGATGCTTCCCTGCTCTCACCAGAGACGCAGCTGACTCTCAGCACACTCCTCCTCCCACGAGGCAGCTGGAGCTCAGCTTCTAATCAGCCGCAGTTGCAAGGTCTGCCGCTCACAGAGACTTCCGGCAGTCCCGAGCTCACGACCTTGAGATCTTCAGCTGTATCTTCGGGCAAACGGAGGCATTAACCCTCTCGGCTAAATCTTCTGCCTCGGCTAATCAGATTACATCCTAATTCTTTAACAAGTCACATAACAAAGTACAAAATGCAAAAATAATGGATGATATGTTTGTTATATGGCTGTTGACTGGATTTGATATGTCTGTTCATATTGTTTTAGTGAGGCTTTTTGGTGTCACTAGAGAAAAGTAGTATATATAACCCTTTCAAATAAATATTGGATTGCCCAATCATCAGTAAACAGATCTGTGACAGGTTTCTACCTGATACAGGCAAAAATCCCCCTGCAAAAAAACCTCACATTAAGTGAAATCAAGATAAATTATGTGTTCAGCTCCCTGAGCCACACTGACATTTGTCTCAATACAGGTGATATCTGAATTTCTCATGTTTACCTATCATTTCTCCAAATAATATTTTTAGTTTAATTCTACCAAACTATGCACCTGAAAATTCCCTATCTACCCCCACATAATATAAGTGTGAAGCTACAAGCAGAGATTTACAACCCAGGTCAGTGTTTTCTCTGAAGTCATCAATACCTTGCCAACCAGAGCAGGAATGTTCATTGAGTTGGTTGCAAATCCCATCCCAAACACCATTGCAGACTCCACACCATGAAATTTGGCCAACAGTGTTTCCAGTTCCTCAATTTTGTTCAAGTTCCCTGCACAAAAGACAGAAAATTATTTGAACATATGAGACACTAACTATAATGCAAACCGTTTTTGTTTTTTAAATTTCTGAACTGCATTTATGTTGGAATTAATACAAGCTGAATACCCATGAATGCTTGGGACAAAATTACAAGAAACCATTGCAATAGTCAAAATTCACAGTCCACGCCCCTACCTGAACTTACCCATCTCTTGCCTTGTGCTGCAAACCCCGGTTCCACAGCGTGAAAGAACTTTAGACACTGCCTCTTTGCAAAATCCAGTGTTCTCTGCATATCCAAGATAGTTGTAGGATCCCATGTTAATTACATCTTTTATCACTTTTCCTGTATACCTATATTTTAGAAACAATATGTTAAGATATGGAGAGCCTCAACAATAAGCCAGTGCATTAACTACTGTCAAACTGCAATGCAATTAACACCTTTAGGAATTAAGGCTTCTGTGCACCATGCAGAGCTTTTAAATCTCTGCTGATTCAAACTGTCTGGACTACACTGCAAGCTGCTTTTAAAGTTTCCAAATGCTAGAAACAGCTACCTGGAATAATTAAATAGCAAAAGTCCATTGAGCCCAAGGGGCTGTACAGAATCGTTCTCTGAACTGTGGTCAAAGATTTTCAGGTTGTCATAACTTCCGTTATGATTTGCTTTTTCAGATAAATATGTAAAATAAGGCAGATTATGCAGATTAGATGTTCTTTGAAAGCTTTCTTAAAAATGAAAAAATACAGTGCCAAAGGCATTTCAAAACAGCCTGCTATTTCTCTCTTCAAATTTCAAGCCTTCCCCTCTCCCAAAGAATTTCATACATCAAGCCCTTTCACTTCCTGAATTAGGGTATCCTCCAGGCAAACAAAGGAAGTGCATCTCAAAATCAGTTAACTGCTGAATAAGCCGCAAGATTACACTATTTTCTTCTAACATGTGGATTACACAATTGAATGATGAAGATAAAACGGTGGCACCGGAAATCAATCCAGCCCAACAGGCTCTGCCCTTGCGTGTGAGAATTTGCACTCCTGTGAATTTTTCTACTTGTTCACCTAATAGTGGTCCAGGACTCCATGTGTTTTCCAATTTGTTCACCAATATGAGACACTCATAGTAAACTTGCGTATCATAGCTATCTAACATGCTGAAACACAGGGCAGGATATTTTTATCTCCAAATAAGTCACCAGGTACCTCGGCATTTGACATTTTGTTTCAAAAGGAAAGGATAGCAGATTTTATTTTTGAACTGCTACTTGCCAAAGGTCAAGTCTAAAGGCCACCCCTTAAAGAACCAGCACATAGGAGTCCAGACTTTGGAAAACAGACACTAAGCTTCTCAAAAGCAACCCCACCTTAAAACAAAATGGGCTATAAAGGTAAGTTGCACCAGAATAGTACTACCACATGTTTGAACTTAACTTATAATACATTTGCCAAAGATGCTGGCCATCACTAAGCTAAATGCTTTCCCCAGACCACTCCAGATCACCCAGGAGCCATCTTATCTGTAGAATCTATAGAATCTGTAGAACAATTGGTTGTTCTGTAGAATCTATAAGCCAATCAATCAACAGGTACTTATATACCGCTTTTCAACACGAAGTTCACAAAGCGGTTTACAGGCAAATAGTAATAATAAAGTTAAATGGCTCCCTGTCCCAAAAGGGCTCACAATCTAAAAAAAGGCAGACCGCCAGCAACAGCCACTAGAAAGACTGTGCAGGGGTGAAGAGGGACAGTTACTCTCCCCCTGCTAAATATAAGAGGAACACCACTGGAAAAAGTGTCTCTTGTCCAGTTAGCAGGCATGACTGTGGCATGACAGCCTGGAAAGGATAGATTTTCAGTGGCTGGCCCTGAGCTCATCAGAGGACTGGAATCCTACCACACATGAGATATAGCTTGTTTTGCTAGGTCAGTTCTAATGCAGTCCTGAGAAGTGCATACCCTTGCTACAAAGAATATACTTCACATTCCAAATGTAGTCCACCTCACTGGCATTTCACAATCCTCAGCAATGTCCTCTAAAGGCGAGCAGTTTGGCAAATTTCCAAAAAGCTTTTACTCACGTAAATGTCCAATTGTAGTCATGGGAAACTCGCTCTAGCATGTCTACTTTGGCTCCTGGTACACTGCAGATTGGTCTGTTCCAGCTATCTCTAATGCGCATGTAGAGGTTCCTTGTATAGAAGTTCTCAAAATCCTGATACAAAGGGACAAAGTCCTGAAAACACATGAAAAGGGTATTAAGGCAATGGGAGAGATCAAGCTTAAAGTTTTCTTCCCCTTAACATGGGGAAAGTGATCGAAGATATTCATTACCACAGACTTTTATATCTCTCACCAAGTGCTCAGAATGATATAATTCTCCTACATTCATGCAACCTAGAAGCTTCATTAGCTATAAATGCAGGGCTCCTACACACCCTCAGATTACCTCACATACCCTCTTCTCTATACCAGTATTATTCAAACTGTGGGTCGGGACCACTTGGTGGATCGCAAGGATGTCAGGTAGGTCACAGAAAGCTGGGGCAGCCATCTTTGAAACTGCAGACCTTACTAACTATATACCTTTTGTGATAACAGTTTAAATCTTCAATGGAGGGGTTTTTTAAAATTTTGTTTTTAGTTCAGGGCTTTTACATAATATTTTGTCCTAATCTTGCTTTATGTCAGGGGTGTTTCATGGTTGTACAATTGCTGCAGTCCAAGAATGCCAAACTTGGAATGCAAGTCCAAGTTTGCATTCCAGGAGACTCATTTTACTGTGTCACAATGACAGCATGTCCTGCTTGATGTCACTGCTGGCCATGCCATCATTTCTGGTGGGTCCTGACACTTGCGCCATTCTAAAAAGTGGGTCCCGGTCTAAGAAGTTTGAATACCACTGCTCTATAACATTTGAATGAGATACCTGAGCAAGTACAACTCAATTCCATTGTTTTCCAGAGATCCTAGGGGTATGTGTGTACAAGTCTCATTATGGAGATCCCGAAGTCATAATTGTGCATACATCTATTACAGTTTAGTTACAAAGCAAGGAGGTGCCCATCTATTCCTGCTCTACTTATCCTTTTTTCCAGTGAAAATGCAGTTGTTCACATGATTCTCTTAATTACCTAGCTTTAAATTGCCCTTGCTCTTGAGACCAGAAACAACAGAATCAGTGGCCAAAATTGCCCTGTCACTTCCATATAAAAAGTGTGGATGTTGTCTGTCTTTGATATAGTGATTTAAAAGACAGAAAATTATGTGAATAGCTTGACTTAGCGAATGTGCCATCTATAAACACAGTTCTCCTTCTCTTGAAGGATCAGTAGTTATGACCAGAGACTAGACGCACGACACATGTAGCCAGCAGCATGTGTTATTTCTCAATTTATTGTGCAAATGGAACTCCCATATGCAAACAAGCACTTGGTAAGTTTCAAGGTTGATCTATTATCAACTTTGCTGGTAACTTAGGCCTAATTCAGATACCATAGTTTAGTTTACATCTGAACTGGGGCCTCAAGGTGTTCTCATTCCACCTCTAGTAAGTGATAAAATAGAAATGAATGAGTTCTATAACGCCTATGTAATGCCATTAAGTAAAATTGGCAATAAATTTGTCTCAATGCATGCACAACACAAAAAAGTCTATTCAAAAGTAATGAACTCTTAATTTAAGCACCTTAAAAAAAGCGTCCTTGTTGTGTTTCACCATCACTTACTAAAGTATCAGCTGGCAAGTTCCTTGAAGTCAGCTAACACCTCAAAGCAGATTTCCAGTAAAATTACTACTAGCCAATGTGTCTCATTTCCTCTTCAGACGAATAGTCCGATTGATCTTTTATATCCCAGCTCTTGTAATAAACTAACGCTGAGATAGTCAAGCAAACAATACTTTTATACTGAAAGTTAAATCAAGAAACATGTAAACAAGCTTCTAGATTGTAAATCAAGAACCCACTTCATTTTCCTGTTTGGCAGTAGTAAAAGGTGGCTGTCTTGTTGTTCTGTTGTTGGAGTTGTCTCCATTCAAGGCCCTTTTCCTTATATACAATTAATGCCCCCCTGAGCCGCCAATATCTCAGCTCACCCTGTGCCCAATCAGGTCATTGGCCATGCTGACTCCTTCCTGCCCCTTCTCCTCCCAGGAATCCCCAGATTATCAGTGCCATCCAGTTATTGGGCTGTTTCTCCCCTATTGCCACACCTTCAAGGCCCCTGGCCAAGCCTGTTTGTAACTTGGACATCTGTAAGTCAGGATCCTCCTGTACCTATGAAGCCATTCATGTAGAATGCCACACCTACAGCCCTATACAGGCTAAGTATCCCTTGTCCGGACTGCCTGGGATGGGAAAGTGCCTGGATTTCAAATTCCATAGATACAATGAGAAATGCCTCCTCCTGCTCTTTTCATTATTACCCATGCTGGCCTCTGACATTTTTCAGCACTGTCCATTTTTTGGAATTTGTTGTTGTTGTTGTTCAGTCGCTAAGTCGTGCCCGACTCTTCGCGACCCCATGGACCACAGCACGCCAGGCCTCCCTGTCCTCCACTAGCTTCCTGAGTTCGCCCAATTTCATATTCATTGCTTCAGTGACACTATCTAACCATCTCATCCTCTGCCGCCCCCTTCTCCTTTTGCCTTCCATCTTTCCCAGCATGAGGGTCTTTTCTAAAGAGTCCTCTCTTCTCATCAGGTGACCAAAGTATTGGAGCTTCAGCTTCAGCATTTGTCCTTCCAGGGAGCAATCAGGCTTGACTTCCTGGAGAATTGACCGATTGGATCTCTTTGCAGTCCAGGGGACTCTCAAGAGTCTTCTCCAACACCATAATTCAAAAGCATCGATTCTTCGACGCTCTGCCTTTCTTATGGTCCAGCTCTCACAGCCATACATGGCTACTGGGAAAACCATCGCTTTGACTATGCGAACCTTTGTTGGCAGGGTGATGTCTCGGCTTTTGATTAAGCTATCTAGGTTCACCATAGCTTTCTTCCCAAGAAGTAAACGTCTTTTAATTTCATGGCTGCAGTCACCATCTGCGGTGATCTTGGAGCCCAGGCAAATAAAGTCTCTCACTGCTTCCATTTCTTCCCCTTCTATTTGCCAGGAAGTGATGGGAGTGGTTGCCATGATCTTAGTCTTTTTAATGTTGAGCTTCAAACCAATTTTGGCACTTTCCTCTTTCACCCTCATCAAAAGGTTCTTTAGGTCTTCCTCACTTTCTGCCAGTAGAGTGGTATCGTCTGCATATCTGAGGTTGTTGATGTTTCTCCCAGCAATCTTGATTCCAGCTTGTGAGTCATCCAGCCCTGCCTTCCTCATGATGTACTCTGCGTATAAGTTAAATAAGCAGGGTGACAATATACAGCCTTGTCGTACTCCTTTCCCAATTTTAAACCAGTCGGTTGTTTCATGTCCAGTTCTAACTGTTGCTTCCTGACCCGCATAAAGGTTTCTCAGAAGGCAGATCAGGTGGTCTGGAACTCCCATCTCTTCAAGAACTTGCCACAGTTTGTTGTGATCCACACAATCAAAGGCTTTAGCATAATCAATGAAGCAGAGGAAGATGTTTTTCTGGAACTCTCTTGCTTTCTCCATGATCCAGCGAAGGTTGGCAATGTGATCTCTAGTTCCTCTGCCTCTTCGGAAAGCAGCTTGTACATCTGGTAGTTCTCGATTCACATACTGCTGAAGCCGAGCTTGTAGGATTTTGAGCATGACCTTGCTAGCATGTGAAATGAGTGCAATGGTGCGGTAATTCGAGCAATCTTTGGCATTGCCCTTCTTTGGGATTGGAATGTAAACTGATCTTTTCCAGTCTTGTGGCCACTGTTGGGTTTTCCAAATTTGCTGGCATATGGAGAGCAGCACTTGGACAGCATCATCTTTTAAGATTTTGAGTAATTCCGCTGGAATGCTGTCACCTCCACTAGCTTTGTTGTTAGTGATGCTTTCTAAAGCCCACTTGACTTCACTCTCCAGGATGTCAGGTTCACTCTCCAGGATGTTAATCTTGGACAAAAATTCCAAAAATCTATTCTGGATTTCAGAATAGTCTGATTTTAGATAAGGGGTAATCTAACTGCATATAGTTTCCGGAGTAAGTTCCACTGACTACAATGAGACTTACTTCTGAGTAGTTATGAATAAGATTGTGTAAGGTACACCTAATTTCAAGGTCCCTATAAACCTGAAAAGCAAAGATAAAATTGGCACCAAACAAATTTACTAACATTTTAGAATTAACTTGAGGGGCCATATCTAATTATTTCCGACATACGTGTAATTTAAAGGGACATGGATGACAGGTTAATTCATCCCGTTTTCTCTCTGCCAACTTGTTCAACACCAATCATTTCTCTCAACATTAATAAACAATTACCCTTTGCTCTTCTCTTTCTGTGGCATTATTACATTTCTCAATTTTCCAGTGTCGCAAAAAGTCTCTCAGATACCCAAACAGAGTGAGCACACCATATCCTACGTAAGTGAGTACAGCAACCAGCATTGGTGTTTCTTCAAAAGCTTCGTTGAAAGGCCTTTTATACAAGCCTCCATTTTGAGTAATATGAGGAGTCTAGGGAAAATAAGAAAAAAAATATGGTCAGTTTCTACAAAACTTCACGCTATTCTTTCTATAACAATGTACCCCAAGGCACACAACCAGTACTGTGCCTACCAATCAGAGCCTTTCCCGAAGCTGTGCAACTGCCCTTCCCACACCGTCCCTCCCTTGCCAGTCTGGGGTAGGCAAAAAACAAAACAAAACACTGCCATCCATGGCTAATTTGGATGACAGCAAAAAATTCCTACTCAGCTCTCATAATGAGTGACCTTCTAATCCGTGGCTTGTAACCTATGATGGAGTTTTCCTTCATAAATCTGTGCAATCCCCTTTTATAGGCCTCTAGGTCACATCATCACATCCTGCAGCAAGGAGTTCCACAGACTAGTTACACACTGAATAAATATTTTTTTTGTGTGTGTTTTCTGTTCTGTTTTAACTTTTCCTACATCTAATTTTAGTGGATGTCCCCTGGTTCTGGTGTTCAGACAAATGCCAAAATGGTTTAAAAGTATATCTGAACACAGAAAGACATCTGAATACAACTGAACAAACATACAGAAAAGTCATTTGATTAGGCTTATCCTGGAAATGGTTAGGAAGATGTTGAGGTGCTTCGGGAGCTTTGTTCTGGATTGCCAGATCCCAAAAGCCAGTCACTGTATGTCTACCTGAATAGTTCTATCAGAATGCTTCCCTATAATACATTTGCACTTACAGGAAGAGAGACTGCTTGACCATTTTTTCAATGCCACATAACTAGCAGATAAGAAGATCTGCCTTGGAGTTGTATGGATCCATCTAATTACCAGGACCAATTAATTAGACATGGGAAGGGGGAGAGAAGAGAGATTGTTGCTTCAAAAATAGCAAAGCAATCACTGGTTGGGAGCACATTTTACCACTGTCATTTAACTACCACCACATGTTTGTTTGTGAATTCTAAAATTGACTACTATACCACACCTCAGAAATTGCAAGTTTACCTCCTCATAACAATAGGAAGAGAAAATACTTAGTAAATCCACTGAAAACTGATTTGGCTGCTTGGCTTCATTTTGGGGTTCCCCAGATGATCTTCTGTCATCTTCAACTCAGATTTCTGTCTCTAAGGTTAGAGAACTTACAGCCAAGAAGGCAGTTCTCCCCACTCCAATGGGGAAGTTAGCACAGCATGAACATCAAGCAGAGCATTCTCACTGAGAGCCCTACTGCTATGGAATTGGTTACCTGGCAAGGTTGCCTCAGTACCTGCCTTTCAGAAAACAAGGTCTTATATCAGGAGTTCTCTGGGGAATTGCTGTGATTTCATTTGGATTTCTGTCTGGCTTAAATAATCTTTTACTCTGCCTTTTTTATTTTGCATGTTACTATTAACATACTATTACAACAGTATGCATTTAATGGAATATAAATATCTTGGTAATCTGCCTTCCTCTGTACTATAGTGCAAAGGTGAGCATTCTAGGGCTAGTTTTTCATTGGGTCTGGTTTGGGTTGTTAGCATAAGCTCAGGGTTTTTCTCCCTTGCCTGCTTGCAAGAACTTGTCCTTATATTAATGGGAAGGCTCATCATGTCAGAAGATTCAGGGCAGATTCATTTAAATTATAGCCTCTTACCTAAAATATGACAGCTACATGCCTCATCTCCCAAGTGAAATACTTTATTTGCAAAACCAGACTCTGTGAGATTTTAAATAAGAAGACTGATACAGTTTACATTGGAAAACCCTAAACGTAAGTTAGTTAATACTTATTTTAAAATCTTTAAACTAGTTGCTGCTTCACCAACTGCTTTCCATCATAACTTTAACAAAGTTAAGATTTTACAGTAATCTTACATCTACTTTAGTAAACTGATTCCCAACCTTTAGGAATCTGAGGACCACTTAAGCAAAGATCAGAATTGTTGTGGACAACATGCAGACATCCCATCCACCCCTGCACACAAATAATGCAATTTAATTTGTAATAGCTAGAGAAGATTTATTAGAGATGTATTATAGATTTATAATTTAGATAATTTATTATTTCTGCTTTTGTTGGAGGCTGCCATAGTCGCGGGCATTTCCTTCTCCACCCTTGGTGGTGGTCTGTGGGGTCGCACTTGGTGAGATGCTGAAAATGGTAGAAGATTATTCCCCACCCCAGAGTCCTCGTGGACCACTTCTCAGGGTCTCACGGACAATTTGTTGGGAATCAGTAGAGGTTTTAGACTTCTTAATTGCTGAAAGTAGATATTCTCTCTCTCTCTCTCTCTCTCTCTCTCTCTCTCTCTCGGGACAGCCCTTGTTATACCAGCTTCAGTAAAAACAAAGGCCACACTAACCTATCTTCACAACCACATTATGATGTGTTATGATATGTTGGATGTTGGCTTCTTAAGGAGGTGAAAAATTAATGCAGGACAGATTAATCCCTATTAGCTGTCAAAACTACATGGAACTTCCATGTTCAATGACAGAATTTCCCACTCTTCCTTCTTTATCCATACATTCACTATATGGATTTTCACTTATCTATACTGTGCATATTAAGACCATCTTCTTGGTATTCATAAATACAAAGTATTTTTGATACAAGGTCTGGGAAAAGTGGAGGGGGGCACAGTCCCTTGTATAGCCAAGGTCTACCTCCCACTTTACCCAATGGATAGACCTTTCAGTTTCAAAAGGTTACACTGAATTTTTGATTTCTCTCCCTACTAGCACAGAAATCCAAGAGGGCCTCCTTTCTCAGGCATGCTCCTGTTGCGTTTAGGGGAAGCACTCTTCAGGACCTTCAGAAAACCAAGCACGGCTGGGAAAGAGGAGCCATCCTTCATATGAGATGCATTATCTGTCAGGTAACACATCCCCTTGCTTTCAAGGCATATGCATAACATACTACCTTTTACCCTGTATCTGTTCTTGTGCTGCATTTCTGCAAATTACTGTGATAATAAGTTGTAAAGAACAGAAGAAGATGCGAACACAGAGAATGTGGAAAAACAGGTAAAAAGTAAGCGAGTTGCACATTGCAACTATGGCCTGAGGTGCTAAACCTAATTATGCAATACTAGAACTTTTGGAACATATTTGTTGTTGATTATAATAAATTATTGATGCTATATAATGTTTATTCTATTGTGCCACCCAAATTTTTCTTTATGGTATTGGGCATTCAGTGTGATCTTTGGGTTAACTTGGAAAGCCTTTCGAACAAGTTCAAATAATTTTCCCATTAAAATTAATGAAATAATTGTACTCACCTAGATTTCTGCTGTAAGAACATTAGTCAGGAACAAATTAGGTACGGAAAACAAGGGAAGAGAATATATACCTCTGCATACTGAGCGTGGAGAACAGAAGGAAAGAGATTGCGGGGGAGGAGCCAGGGACTCGAACATGGCAGTCACTTTTTATGAGTGGCTGGGGCTTCTGTTCTTTCCTGAATCTCTGTAAGAGGTTCGGGCCCAACTCCAGTAGTAGTACTGGGTTGGGGGGGAGCATTAACATCTAGCCTCTGGATAGTGGCCAAATCCGGAGGTGAACGATGTTTGCTTGTGACCGGGGAGCAGAAGAGACTCTGCCTTCTGGCAGACTGTGTGGACAGTCTCTGACTTGGAGAGTGGATAATACCTAGAGAGAGAGAATGATGGATTACAGCTTCTGGAAGGTCTTCTGAGGTCCCCCTAAGGAAGACAACTGTGTGGGAAGAGATGGTGAGCAGGCGTAAATGAATTTTATGAGGATAACACCTTGGCGTGAACTGCACTGGAGAGTTGGCAGCAGGCCAGAGAAGTCAGTGAAATTAAATCTGCGTAGCTTTCAACACAAGATGTCCACTGAAGTGCATTGCTGTTGTTCTTTATCTGTTTCTTGTTTCATTTTCTTACTCAATTTTCTTGTTAACGAGGAGTGGAAGCTGGATTATGGAATGAACATGATGGTTTATATTTTTGAAAGTTTGAAGGTCTTTATGAATCCCAGTGAAGACAAACATCTGAGAAAGCTGGCAAGGAGAAAGATTTATGAAGGTAACAACAAGGCGTTAATTGCACACAGAATCTGGCAGTATCACTGAAATGCTTTCTCTGTTTTGCCTTTCTTATCACCTATTTTTTCATGAAGTGAGAGAAGTCTGGATATATTTATTCCGTTCTGTATCTAAAGATGAAAGAGCTTGAATTTTTTTGCTGCGTAACTGACTTAAAATGGCGTCAGGCTGTCGCCTGAGAGAAGGATCACTGAGATCACTGAGAGAAGATCAAAGATTTACAATTGGAATTTAGAATAAATGAACAAATGAACTTAGAACAAATGAAGAATTTACATCGATTTAGAGTGAAGGAGTTTTGGATGGAAGGACTGGGGTGAACTTTAATAAATTAGAAGAAGAATTGGACAGCTTATTAAAGAAAGTTTGACTCCCTCCCATTTTAGGATGAAATGTGTGCTTTGCATCTGAAGAAGACTGGAAAGGAATGGACGGTATGAAGAAGGAACATTATTTCAATTCACAGGTTTTAGTGGGAGAAACCTGTGAGTTGATGATCCTTTTGTGGCAGAAGGATCATAGTCTAACTAGATATTTGTTATTTGTTTAGAGTGGTACCAGTCTGACTTTTTGGAATAAAAAAGTAGAGAAATTTGGAAAATGGGGAAATTGGGCTCTAAATTTTGCTTTAAAATATAAATTGAGGCTAATAAGGGAAATAATAAGACGTGGATTCAGAGATGCTCCTTATATTTTTTTTTTGTTGTATTATAATTGAGTCTTGAGTTTAGAAATATATAAGATTTTAATGTAAAGTGTTATTTTTTTTATTCTTCTCTTTTCATTTACTTTTGAGTATGTGATAATTCAAGCTTATATTTAAAGATATCATTTTAGAAAGATTAAAAAAAATTAATTAAGACTTAATGGAAGATTTAAGATAGTTACAATGTGTTTTTTTTTTTTGCTTTCTCCTTTGCTGTATGTGGTAAAAAGATAGCTAATATTGAATTTCTGATCTTAGAAAAGCAATAAGATTGCAAGCTTGTATTTTTTATGTCAAGATTATAATTGCAAAGCGGATTTTTGATTTTTTTTCTTTTCTTTTTAAGTACATGAGAAATCAGGCTTGCATTTAAAGATGTTGCTTTTGAGAATTGGAAGAACTATGAAGGCTTAAGATAGTTTTATGCGTTTTATACAATTTCATAATTTGTCTAAATTTTTATAGGTATGTTTTATTATAGAAATATGGTTTGAGACAAGTAAACAGAGTACTCTCATTTATTTTGGGTAGAGATTGAAATTTAGAATTTAATTGGAAATGTTAGAATATACAAGAGAGTTATGAAGGACTTTTTTTAAAAAAATTTTACTTCTCAACTTCTTCTTTCCCTTTTCTTTTTTGATTTCTGATTAAATCAGCTTTTTTGAAATTTTTAAATTAGAATTAATGATGAAAGATAGAAACTTTTTCATGTGATTGTCTATAACCTTTCAGATGGAAATTGTTATAGCTGTGATTTTATTTGTTATGCTAAGTAACTCTCAGAACTCTCCAAATTTCCTAATGTCTGATCCTTTGTTTCCCTATTCCTTTTGTCTTAACTGTCCTTACCTATGTCTTTATAATTAAAAAGCAATAAAATTATCATTAAAAAAAAGAAGGAAAGAGATTGCCCTGCCTGAAGGTGCTAAGCAGGATCAGCTTGGATCGGACTCGGATGGGAGACCAGAAGTCACTGGCAAGTCACTGAGCTCACAGTGGAATGTGAGGAATGTGGAGGAGGTCAGCTGACAAGAGACCGATAAAATATTGAGAAATGGCCACGGTGTGATCTGCAGCTGCCTGTGAAGACTCAGAAGGTGCAAGAGTGCAGCCAGGATGATGACCACACACTGAAAAGGCAACATCTGGAGAAATGGAGGGTTCTGTGAATTGTACATAGAACAATAATTGTAAATAACCCATTTGAAAAAATGAGGTTTTTGAACCGCCTTGTGTTTTGAGAAATCTTGAATAAGGCGGTATAAAAATACCTTAAATAATAAATATATTCTCACAGAAGAACATGTAAAAGAACATGGGACAGTTGAAGGATACTAGTACAGCCTGCACATGCAGGGATGGCATTGGGGAGGCTAATGCATAGACTGAGCCGAGGCTGGCAAGGGATGTTAAAGACAACAAAATAGCTTGGGTTTTTTTTGCTATTTATTACAAGAGTAAGGTCAAGGAAGTAATGGGTCCCTTGCTTAGAGAACATAGTAAAATGGTAATGTATGACAGAAAGCAGAGCAGCTCAATTCTTATGGATGGCTCATCCTGACAGCAGAGGCACTAAACAAGGAAGGGAAAGGCCATCACAAATCGAGATAGGCAAGGTAACACCTAGTTACTTTAAATTTAAATCTCTGGAGGGAAATGAGTTACCCTCCAGGGTACTGAAGATGCTGGCATGCTCTCTGAGCCACTGCCATCATATTTCAGAACATCATGTTTCAGAAGGAGAGACCTGGAGAGGAATACATGTTGTCCCTATAAAAGGCGGGAAAGGAGGATCCAGGAAACTACAGTCCAATCAGCTAGGCGTCAAATATCCTGGAACACATTATTAAGTAAGATGGTGTTTGTGAGAAGTCATACAATAGGACGATTGCTTGGAACCAGCATGGTTCGCCAAGAACAAGTCATGTCAGACTAATCTTGTGTCCTTGATAGAGTGACTGGACTAAGATAGCACTTCCCAAACTTACCGGGCCTGAAGCACCCTGCTACGGTTGCTGCCGGTCATGGAGACTGGACATGCCAATGACACAACCACACACAAAACAATGATGTCAACAGCACTTCCAGGTTGTGCCTGGAAAAGCCACTTGAAAATCACCATAAAACCAGTCAGGGAGGACAGGTGGGCTTAAACATCATGAGCAGCCCCAATGGAAAGGAGCAGCGCTTCTGTTCTACAATTTCTTGGCCTCACATTGCCAAGCAGCTTGGCCCCTGGAGACATGTCACAACGCACAATTTGGGAACCTCTAGCTTAGATCAGTGGTCTCCAAACTGGAGACTGCTGCCGCAAGGAAAATAGTCTCCAGCGCCAACAGCACTTTGCGTTCCATCAAGGATGCTGTGAAAGCCCCCTAGCTCCCAGGGGTCTTTGCAGCCAGCTGCACATACGTGAAACACCAGGCACACGGCTTGCTGGGGCAGCAGAACCCGGAAGTGTCTGGTTGCGAATACCCTGGGAGCTGTAGTGTCGCACCCACACCAGTGGAACGCAAGCCTCTGCTTACACTGGAGAAGGAAAAGGGAGGCACTGGATCTGGTCCGCAAGCCAGAGTTTGGAGCCCCGTGGCATAGATCATGGGGTTGCCAAAGGCATAAAAATACCTAGATTTCAGCTAAGCATTTGACAAAGCTTCCCATGATACTTTTGTGCATAAAATATGGGATATTACTACTAGGCTGGTTCACCTAACCTTGGTTAATGTTTTCAGTGAGTGCTAATAAATGGCTCATATCACTCTGGAGAGAGGTATTGAATAGGACTCTTTCCGCTTCCACAGTTTGAAGAGAGGCATCAAGTATGGTGGCATGGGACTCTGCTATTCAAAATTTGAATGAGTGGGTAGAGAGGATGCTTGTCAAAGCCTGGAAGAACCAAAACAGGTGTTGGCACTATTCTAATTGGAATAAAGCATTCAGCTTTTGGCACCACACTGATAAGTTAGAACGGGTTCAGAAGAAGGCATGTCCAGTGTGCAACGTTTAAACGAGCTTAGCCTAGAGAATTGATCACAAAAGGAAATACAATAGCCATCTTCAAAAATCTGAACGATTTACTCTCCATGACTGCTAATAGGAATAGAGCCAGCAGGTTGAAACCCTGTAGAATTAGGTAATTCTTCATCATATCTACAAAGAGACTGGGCAGCAACCTGTCAAGGATGCTGAAGTATTCTTGCCAAACACTGAGCAGTAGATTGAACTAGATCCTACTCAGAAGTTGAGGCTGCTGTAAGCGTGTATGGGGGTGAGAACTGGGGGGGGGATGCCCCCTAAGCAACCCAATCAAAAAGCAAAAGTGAGCTCTACTACAAAACGGAGTTCAGTGAAATGAAGGAGAGGGTTGCAGAAGGGGCTGTGAGCCTCCGGAAGACTTCATACACACACCCAGGTAGGTTAGCATGCCCTTGGGTCCCTGTGATTGCTGCAGTGCTGTCAGGACACCAATTCCTGGGTCACTCCCCTTAAGGGGCAATGGTCCTTTTTAACACTCATGGTGGGCTGCAACCCACGACTCTGTACAGCACTAGACTAAATTATCTCTACTTCCATCTCTTGTTTTGTGCTTCCAGTTCTTCTTTGTTCTGCTCCACAGATATGGATCAGATTCCATTTCTGTCAATCTAGATGCCATAACAACCTCAGGACTTGAGTCTCAACCAACATATTGAAGAGCCTGCATAGCCATCCAATTTCAAAAGCTCAGTTACACAGAGAAACTGCCTGCATGCATTCTATATTTCTATATAGGTAATATATTTCTATATTATCAGAATCAACCCAATATAAAATAGATATAGCTGGTAATCTTGAATCTATGAAGGCCTGATTAGTTTCACAAGCAATAAAAGGGATATAATGAATGTGACCTCGACAACTCCCAAGGTGTGGACCAGATGTGAGGTTATTTCATGGGAAATTACATCCACAAGGGATTTGCAACCATATATTCACTCCAATCTAAGGGTTTCAGAAATCAGCTGCACTAGCACTTCTCTGTATCCCAGCAACATTTGTCCTCTAAAAGGGACAAGAATTTCCTCCTGAAGGCTTGCCCTGTTGAGGGCAGAACACTTCCTGATCCAGGCATATTATGGGATTTGCCATTCCAACTTTTAACAGGAATGTTTTCCACTAGTTCTTTCTGTTCTCTAATTAAGAAAGTTCAGCTCCCCTAAGGGTGAACCCATGTTGAAAAAATGGGCTCACCTCATTGCTTAGAAGCAGCGAAATTCCCCAGGAGTTCATTGTGGGCTGCTGAGGGCAGCACACTTCCCAGTTTGGCAGTGCTGCTGGATCTGGCACACTGTTAATGTATCCCACACAAGAGAGTTTTGCAAGGGTATTCATGGTGGATCACCTGGTGGACTTCTTGCACCAAATTGTGCTGTCAAATCGTGCCACGCTGACAATGATTAGGCATGGAACAGGAGGCCATAGCTGCATCGTCCGTCCTACCATGCCTCAACTACTACAACCTTGCCATGCAAAACTGCTTGCCTGCTTCATGGACTGCTTGTCAGCTGAAGGTTGGGTTGATGATGAGGGCCATCGCAGAGGCAGAAAAGGAAAACATTAATTACCCAGTCATTGAGGAAGCCCCTCACTGCTGACAGGAGTCACTTTCCTGCATTGTCAGTCAATCCAAAGATTCTAAGAGTCAGACAAAACTCAAGCTATTTTTTGCTCTATCCAAAGCTCTATCCATTTTTGCAATTTTCTCTCCTATTTGCCAGAATTGGCAAAGGGGGAGGTGACAGCTGTCTTTTAAAGCTGAGGTCAAGCAGAGGCGGAGGAAGGGTATAGCTCCGGGTGGGGCGAGCCATGGGCGCCGGCAGCAGCGCGACACCATTGCACGGCGTCCGGCAACGAACCCGCACACTGTTTGGCCCATCTGCCCTCCCTGGCATTTGTTTCGCTCCAAAATGGAGCTATTCTGGGCACAGGGAGGCATGGCTGGGCGATGCACGGGGGTGGGGCAACGTGCTGGGGGTGCAGCTGCCATGGGAGAGCTCGGGGCTCCATTCGTCCCTGAGGTCAAGGGGAAGGAAGGCACTGCCAGAAGACAGTCTAAGATGCCATCTCAGCTCATATGTCTTTTGTTTTGAAATACCAGAGCTATCACAAATACTTCAGCTAGAATTTACAGCTTAGCTGCAAAGGAAGTTTCAACAGAACAGAGAGTTTCAACAGAACAGAGATGTGTTATTTCTTGAAATTTTGAACCTTGAAAGTAGGGAGAAAGTGCTTCATCTGCTTTTTACAGAGGGGAGAAGATTGGAGCAAACTGAAATGCACAGTTAATGAAGCCTAAATTTAATGTAATGTATAACTTGCATGTTTAAAATGTCTGGTTAGCTTTATTTAACAAATGGGTTGGACCCCAAACTGGCATTTGCAAAAGTGAAATAGCATTTCTGCTGACTCCTCCCTTCAATGTCAGCCCCTCCCCATTATTCCAGAGGGGTCAGCCCCCAATATTCCCAAATATCTCCAACCCTCTAGAGCAGGTGTTCCTAAGACCTACTCAGATGTTCGAACAGCTATAAGTAGCTGTGGGGGCAGGAACTGGGGCTAGGGAGGGTGTCCTAATGGTGCTGCAGAGTTCGCGGCGCAGCACGCACCCAGTGACATGGTGGGTTGGGGGGCCTTCAACAGGGTGGGGGAAGTTCACAGCCCCCTCCATGGGTCTCCCTGAAACAAAGAAAAACTCTGTTTTGCGCTTAAAAGCACACTTCGTTTTGGTGCAAAACTACAAATATGCCTGAGTTAAGATATAGAACTGGAAGACTTAGATTTTTGTCAGCTAGAAAAATGGGGTCAGGTGGGAGTGAGAAAAGCAAATGCAAGTTGAAGCTATAAGTGTTATAGCAAATAAAGTTGTGATTATCTGGAGTTAAAGACAACCTATAGATGCCAACAGAAAGAAGAAATTTTATTTTCTGAGTTTTTACACAATATCCCTAGAATATAACTAAGTAATGGCCAGGATCCATAGCTTCCATACTGAACTGAAACTTCAGAAAATTGAAGATTTACACAAGTGAAAAACTTTGATTGCATGAGTGTACTTTCAAGTATTTATTTCTACTTAATGTAGACAATGGAGAAAGACAAGGTGAACAAGAAATATGAGCAGTCAGAGGCCACTGAAGAAATATGCATTAAAAATTTTAAATCAAAGGTGTTCTGAATTCTACAATGCTTTTAAAAGTCATTTTTGTAAGCATCTTATCTTAAGAGTGCTGCCTGTTTTGTATCACACAACCATACTAATGTCAGTACTTTTGAATCTAGGTGACAACAACATAAAGTGTAAAAATATTAATTGTAAAAAAACACTGATTTTAGAAGCCTTGAGTTTCACCACTAAAAAGGTTAACAGAAAAAATGCCCTATCTTTCCATCTTTTCCAAAGGCTTTTACATACCTGCTCTAGATCAATATATAAATGGGGGGCTGTGTTATCCACTGACTCGACACCCACAGATTTCAGCATCCACAGATGCTGGGCCAGCCCTGCCCCTAAGCCCTCCGGGCCAACCTGATAAAGACGCAGGATGCTTAAGAGATAATACACCAAGGAAATGGAGGGCAAAAGAGACAGAGTTGAAAAAGTAGATCCTGGGCAAAATGACATAGCATTTCAAGACAGGGTTTCAAGTCCTATGAACTATGAGCTAGAACAAAAGGGGTGAGCCAAGGGTACCTCAAGTTGCAAGAGCAAGACCCTGATGAGTGAATACTGCAATCAGCGGCTCTGCTGTCACTGCAAGCAACTGTAAGGGGCAAGAAGTAGAGGGGAATGCTGTGGGCAGGGGCATATTCTCTCATTAATATGAACTAACCATAAAAACTAATTTAAAATTAACAGCACGTAGTTAAAGTTGTAAAAACTTTGGCAAGGACAACTGTGTGGAATCATGTCTTTGCTTCAAGGATTTCTCCTGAAACTTAACAGTCTCTACACTCATAACCAACCCATACAAACAAGGACAAAGCTGACAAGGACAAAGCCATACATTCATTTTGTGCAATTTTCCTCCCTCCCTTTTAGATGTGATCATCTCCCACATGTCATGCCATCTCCAATTTAACTGCTTGAGGCAACTGGCTTCATCCCGTAACCATGTTATAAAGCATCCGTGTTCTATTTGCAAGAAGCGGAAAGGACTCTCTTTAGAGCTCAATGAGGAAACCACAACTACATGCTCTCACATGCCCCCCTCTGCCACGTGTCCCATTGCAAAGCAGGACTGAGGGACATCACATCCGGCCCTCTCTTGCGACATCACATCAGTGCAAATCTCTCTGTGTCCTGTGCATTGCCTTGGAATAAGTCTAACTGAAGTAAGTGGTACTTCTGAGTCACTAGTGTATATAAGGGAAGCCAGGGGATGTAAGTCCCCAAGTACTGTGTGTGCCAGTAACTGCCCTTTCTGCACTGACTGCAGCTCCCAAGCCACTTCCTTATCCATTCTTCCCCCTCCTTGCTCACATATTCCCACCCTCCACTTTCACATGAGCTGCAGAGTCTACAGTTATCCTGTTTGGCTCTGTGCCAGCCGGGTGAGCCACCTCCTGATTCCTTTTTGCCGTAATTGCCTAGAGCACACGCACTGTAGGGGCTGGTCAGGGGGTCCGGAGCAATAGAGAGTGCCCAAAATTCTCTCACCAGCAGCACCAGTTCAGTTAAAATGGGTAGCAGGAGGAAACAAGTTCTCCTCACCGTGGAGAGCTGCTGATCCACAGAAGGTCATTGTGGGCAGGTGTGCACACTTTTTCACCTTTCTTGGTCTTTAGGTTTTGACAGGACTGGAATAGGAACTGCCCCCTTCCATTCCACTGCACACACACCCCAGTTTTCGACACCCCTCCTGGCACACGTTTTTGATTTCAAAAGGAGAAAAGGGGGAAGCCATAACTAGGAAGTAATTGATGGTGATGCCACCACATCACTACAGTAACTTCTGGGTCAGGCACTTGGGGCAGGGTGGCATTGGGAGTCATGGCCCAGGGTGGCAGAGGGCCCAGTGTTCTAAGCAGACATATGTAGGATTGTGCTACGAACTCCGTTAGAACCTCTTATTTCCTCGGAAGTAAGTTACCTTCCCACTTCCATCCCTTACATTTGTCTTACCTTCTTCATTTAGCTTTTATATAACTTAAAATAATATGTCAAATAAGGTTGTATGTCTGCCTTATGTGAAGCTAGTAAAGAAAAGTAGTAGTTCTAGGCTGCTGTGTGCCAGAAAAGCATTTCTGAAAACTTGCTTTGTTGTCACAAAGCTTTATGAACTTTTTAGTGGAGACCATAGATACCCTGGAATGAGGGTTGGGGAAAAAAACTCTAAATTTCCATAAGATCTCCAAGTCAGTGTTTCTCAAACTATGTAATGGGTCACATGTCAATTTCAGGTTGGTCGTGTAAGGACACTGGGAATTGGGAAGGCCGTGTGGTTAATTTGTATCAATGTTGTAAATAGGCTTTTTTCCCCTTCTGATTCACTTTGCTGTTGGAAAACGGCTGAGAAATAACCAACTTATTGCTGCATTATTAGGAAAGCAGAAGGCTCTGGCACCACAATGATGACTCTTCTGGCCACTTCTGGTGGGTCCTGGACAGATTGTAATTCTACAAAGTGGGTCCCAGTGCTAAAACGTTTGAGAACCACTAAGTGTTTAACTGCCTAGGCTCCAAGATGTTTCTAGCCTCTGGAAAAGTGACGAAAAGCCTGAACTTGTGCTCCTCAAGTTCCACAGATGAAGCTGAGGAGCTGTTTGCCTTTTTGAAAGAGAAAATGTCAGCACTAGATATAGCTCTGAAGTCAAAGCAATATACTGTTCTGGAAAAGCATATTGTACTATTTGCAAAGGATATGCGGGAACAGAAGAGAATAAATGCTTGAGGTTATTTTCTTCTGTAGTCATCTTGCATTCTGATCCTCATGTCTTGTTTGTATTTTTCTTCATACTGTGGCAACAGTTTGTCTCTTATGTGACTGGTCACTTTCACAACTGGAACAAAAAAATTAGCTACAGTGTGTTAATTTGAGCCAGGCTCTCTGACATGTACTGCGTCCTTGTGCTGTGTTCCTCCTTACATGCACACAGGTTGGAGAATGCCCTTCCTTTGCTGAGCACAGGAGTTCAGTGCTTCAGATTCTCACACATCTAGTGTTAAGATGTTAAGAGCTAGAACAAGCCTACTATTATGTGGCAATGTACTTGGGTGGGATTTGTTTCATGATTTCATGTGAAAATGCAGTCAAATGACCACTGCCTGTATCAGTTATTTTATGGAAGTATTCATGGTCTACTTCAGCACAAATGACTAACACATTGCCATTGTAATTCCCTATCAAATATTACTTGAACCAAGTAGAATAAACTAATCACTGGGTTGAGAAGAAAGAACCTTGTCAATTGTATGGGAGTCAACCATGGGTGAAAATTTGGATTTGCAATTAGACAGCCATAAAAAGCACATGACAATATCAAAAGCATTTGTCTCTAAGATCCTTAGTGTGGTTCCATTCTGGCTTCTTTTCCTTCCTATAAACTAGGACTACTTGGTATGCAAGCAGCCAGTGAGTGCTTTTATTTGGAAAGGTAACACAAAATCTATTATCCTATCCTCCTTCAATGTGCCCAAGCAGTATAATGGAAAGCTCTGCTTAGCTTTGAGTAGATTGGATAAACTATTTAAACCGGGTCCCACTTTTTAGAATGGCACTCATGTAGGGACCCACAGGAAGTGATGTCATTAACTTGAAAGTGATGTCACAGCCAAAAGTGACATCATCAAGCACTGTCATTGTAACAATCAAATTACACTCCCAGAATGCAAACTGGCATTCTTGGACTGTAGCAATTTCACAACCACGAAACATTCCTGACAGAAGCCAAGTATGGGACAAAATATTATGTAAAAACGCTGAATTAAAGCACTGTTTGTGTGAGCTACAAACTAACTTGTGCATTTTCTGTATAGAGGCTGCCCAAATTCTGCACTAAATATTGTTACAAATTTTTGTAGCCACTTGCAATGCTGTAAGTGGATTTTGGAAGCAAAATTTCAGAGTATCCCAACAAATGGCTATTAATCATGACAACTACAGTATGTCTTCCAGATTGAGAGATCGTGTATGAATACAAGTTGCTGAAGAGAGCAAAAAACAATGGAAGGTGAATATTTGTCTACATGTTTTGCTTCTGGGCTTCCTAAAGGAATCTGGCGGGCTACACTCTTGTTTGAAAAACTGTGCATCCTAACAACTTTAGATCCTTTGAGACTCTCACTTTGGCCAAGATCCAAGGCATACTCATCCAGGAGAATAAAGTTAAGGGAAACAAACAGCGAGTCAGCAGGAAGAGAATTGCACTGTGCTGCTACATTTCAAAAAAAAACAAACTATAATAAGTTATGAATACAGGAAATACTATGTAGTGCTAAATAGGCCAATACCTGATATACATGCACTAGATATATAAGGGGAAAGGAAGGGTGTCATGCCTTTGAACTACATTAAGATGTACTGTATATATAAATTCGGTAAAATACAAATCTGTATTAAATTGTGTTACCAATCCTCATTTGAGACTACTGCAAAGATGATTTTTAATGTAAACTAAGATTTTGTTATGGTGAATTAGTCTGAGTCTTTAAGTTACCACAAGGGTGATATATTTGAAGCGTTCTGGAAGGATTCCCCCCCCCCACACACACACAGCAAAGAAACCTTGTATCATTATAAAGTAACACACTGTTGGGGTGGGTGGGAGGAAAAGAGAAATTTGACAGAGAGCTCTCTAAAATATGCAGTTATTAACTAGCCCTTTTTGTGGGAAACCTGAAATTCAAATTTCCAAAGCTGCTTGCTTTTTTAAAAATGTTCAACAATAAAAAGTAACTTAACACTACAACTGAAACAAATAGGAATCAATACTACAATAAATACAGGTGTGTCCCAGTATCCACTGATTCACTATCCACTGTTTCAGTTACCGACGGATACCATGGATACTGGGTTGCCTATTAAAAAGAGAGATTTAAACAAGTCTCTTTTTTTAAAACTTCATTTACCTCTTTTTTTACCTTGTTGCAAGAAAACCACTGATGTTCCCCTACCTGTAAAAAAAGCATCTCCAGAATCTGTGGTTTCAGATATCCATGGTGGGGTCCAGAACGGAACCCCAGCAGATACTGGGGCGTGCCTGTACCTACCAACAGACTTAGGAGAAGTCATAATTTCTAACCTAAACTACATCACAAGGTAAGGAGATTAGTGAGACAAAGCAATTTTACACTGAAATGATTACTAAAGCAGAAAGCAACTGTAGTACTGACCTCAGTCAACTCAAACACAGCAGACAACAAAAGTAAGGGGCTGCAATATTATCATCCTACACACTTACTCACTGAACTTAGCTACAAAAATAAAAAATGCAGCATATCATCTACACACGATGTCATGTTTTAAGATGGTTTACTATGTAATTTTACATCTGAGACACCTAAACAACTGAACCATTAGAATTTAACATTTTACTGGCTGAATGCATGGAAATACACACATATGCATAGTAATGACAGTGAGTAGCTAACCCAAGTAAACTAGAAAAAGAGTGAAGTTTGAGATGCTGTGAATGCAAAATAAAAATGTCTCAAATGTGAACATTTAGGTAGGTCAGAAGTCCATCATAACTGGTCCTGCTGCATTACAAACCAACCACCTCCATTCCCATAGTGGGAGACAAACTCTATTCAAAACAAGAAAATCTAAGATGCCATCCCCACCTACTGGGCTGTTGGCTGCTCTTTCAAACATGCCATTCATCTAGGCTCCATATATGCATCCCCTTGACTGCTGATTAGCACACGTTTCCCACATCATGCTGAAACTCCTGGCTACAGAACTCCGGAGGCCACCCTGTCTCAGGCGTGAATCTCATGTTTCTCCCACAACCAACCCCGTCTTTTCCAGGGTTTCTTTGATCCCATACGTAGCTTGAAGAAACAGACTGGCTATGGGGATAGCGGGCCTCCCTCTTGGTTAAAGAGGCACAGACACCTGGTGAACGCGTGTGGCTGAACTTCTGTTAATGTACGAGAGGGGTTTCGCCAGGTGCTCTTCCTTTTTCTTTCTCAAGCAGGAAGTGGAAACGGAGAGTTTGCCACTGGCCCGTTTGATTGCCTTCTCTGTCGTCAAGATCTCCCTTTCCACTTCCTCCTGGAGCCCTTTGGAAGAAAAAGGAGGAGTACTGGGCGAAACCCAGAGTGTTCTGGGGCGCGTGCAAGACTGAGAGTGCTCCGTCCTAGGCTGAGAGGGAGGAGAAAGGAGGCCTGAAAGGCGCCCACAGAGGAAGGGAAAGGATGGGATCTTCCTCTTCTCTCACACACACCCCCGCTGCATCCGGAAGGCGCCCACCGAGCTCGTGTTTTATTACGTAGTTCTTCCAACATTTTTTCAGGATTAGACGCCGCTTTCGGTTTCCGGCGAAGGGAAGGGAAGGCGCGGAGCGGAGAAAGTGAAGACCGCCCCGCGAGGGGAAGGAGGGAGGCAGCGAGGCAAGAGCCGGAAAGGGACCGAGCGGAGACGCCGCGGGAAGCGTTGGCTGCTCCCGTCGAGCTCGCCGCGTGGCTGACTCCCACCCAGCGGCACAGGCTCGGCCCAATGTGGCGAGGCGCCGGGTAACAGCCGGGAGCCGGGTCCGAGCGGCAGGCCGCTCTGAGGGAAGGGCGTCCTGGGCCGGCTCTGGGGCGGGGTGCGCCGCGGCAGGACCGCTCCCCTGCCCGCCTCACCTGGCTGTGGAACGCGCTCTCGGCCAAGCCTCGGACGCAGCCGTTCTTCAGGCCATCGTGCCCGGGCGCGCAGCCGTTGGCGCGGGGCTGGGGACTCAACTTCGCGGCGGCCCCCTTCATTCTGCCGGCTCCAACGGCGGCGGCGGCGGCAGCAGCAGAGCAGAGCAGAAGACTACTATACCCAGGGCCGGTCCCTGCGAGTCTCTCGCACCGGAAACCCGGCCAAGAAGCGCAGCCACTCCCCGGCGGCGACGTCAGCGGGGCGGGGCCGGCGCAAATTACTACGGCGACTAGGTTTGCCCCCCAGCAGGTAAGGTGCGGGAGCGGCCTGGAGCCGCAGCAGGATCCGAGAGTGTTTGCCTGTCCCTGGGTGCGGGCGGGGAAGGGCAGCGGAATTCGGAGGCGGAAGTGTGGTGGGGATGGAGCCCCGGGGTTCGACTTAGCCAATCACGAGAGAAAGAACTCTCGGAGCGGCGCGAGTGAGAGAGATGAGCCAATCAGCAGACGCGGAACCCAAACGGGGGGGCGCAAGAGAGAATGAATGGGCCTTAGGACTGAGGAGCCTCCGCTGGAGCGAGCCACGGGCATCTGCTGCAAAGGCTCCTTTCTTGCTCTGTAATACCCACCAGAAGAAAGGTATGGGGGCGGAATAGAAAGGGTAAAGTGGGTGGAAGGAGCGGGTGCAGAGAGGTCACAGAAGGAAATAACGGCAGATTTTGCAATCATGCCTCCAAAGTTCTACAGGTTTTACATTCAAGTAAGTACACAAACTTGTTCAGAAATGCAGCATTTTTTTTGTTTCAGTGTATGATTCACGGATTCCGGAGAGCATTTCAGGGCCCTGGGAACTTCTTGGAGAGGTGCTTCCCTTCCTTCCCAGCCTCCCCACCTTCTGGTTCTGCCTATGAACATAAGAGCCGTCGTTCACAAGCTGCTCAGACTAACTGCAGTCCTATGCATGTCTACTCAGAGGTAATCCCCTTTGAGTTCTGTGGGACGTGCTCTCAGGCCAAAGAATCTGGTCCCTTTCAGGCTCAACTGTTCTCCAAACCGGGGGGGGGGGGACAGTGACACATGCAGCGTGTCTCAAAAATGTACACAGATTTTAATGAGCTCTAATTCACACATATTTCCTCGTAGAAAACCTGCAACACTCAAACTTTGAAGGGAAGCAATTGAACCATCTCAGCACACATGTTGATAGATGTCTGCAGATGCTTTAGTCAGCGGTGTACCGATGCAAATGAGGAACACTTGGATCTAATTCATTAGATTAACAGGAAGCCCTGTCAAAAGTGTCTGGGAAAGAATAAATGGAGAGAGGAATAAGAATGATACCACTGGACGTCTACCACACCACAGAAAAGTCACAATGCTTCCTTAAAACAGATTGTTTGTTTGTTTGTTTAATGAATTTTTACCCCTCCTTTCTGCCCCAAGGGCACCCAAGGCAACTTACAACATTAAAATTATAAACATTAAAATAAGATAAAACTAACAAATAAAATAATTAGCATTTTAAAATGAACAGGCCCCCATGGTTGCAGTTAAAAATGCTAACCAGCATGTCAGTAGTTAAAAGCTTCTTTAAGATTACCAAGCTTTCAAGTTATAGTGGTAAAGGGTGTCAAAAATAGACTCTCAAATTTAATTTGTATGGATTTGAAGCAAAGTTTCCTTTTTATTACAAGTGTTTGCAAAGGCTGGTGACCTCAGAGCACCAGAAGTCACACTTTTTGATTACAGAGTTAAGCAATTCATACTTTTTTTTAAAAAAAAAAAGTGACACCTCTTCTTTCTTTACCCTTATTGACCCAATGGATTGGAGCATTAAGCCAATCTGAAGCATTTAAACAGAATATACACCCATTTCATATAGTCTCCCAGACATGTAACCCCTCCCGTTACATACGTCGCATGTGCATTTAAATCAACATTTGTGCTCTAAGAGGTGTGTAGTTTAGTATGTATAGATCTATAAAGCATGTATAGGGACGTGGTGGCGCAGCGAGTTAATCCGCTGTCGCTGGGCTTTCAACCGCAAGGTTGGGAGTTCGAGGCTGCGTGACGGAGTGAGCTCCCGTTGCTTGTCCCAGCTCCTGCCAACCTAGCAGTTCGAAAGCACCTAAAATGCAAGTAGATAAATAGGGACCACTTTGGTGGGAAGGTAACGGCGTTCCGTGCGCTACGGCGTAGAATCATGCTGGCCACCATGATCGGACAAAAACGCCGGCTCACAGGCTTTGAAACGGAGATGAGCACCGCCCCCTACAGTCGGTCACGACTAGACCATTCGGTCGTGGGGAAACCTTTACCTTTTTTATAAAGCATGCGCAATTTGTTACAACCCTTTGTAAACTTTTTAACTCTAATTAGCCTACCTTGTTAGTAGAGACACTGATCTTATCTATTTTGCTTCTTCACTTATCTACTTTTGCTTGTGTGTTTTGCCTCGTTAGTAGAAGCACCTATACTACTCCTTAAATATTTTAATGCCAAGCCTTTGAAGCTGCTTGCTAGTGAATAATTCCACTAAGCAAAGCTATTTTCTATGTTACTATTTGCTCCAAATTACAGGTTTCATGCTTTTAGCTTTTCTGCCCCAAATCAGAGATTTTTATTCCACACAAGGGGACTTCAGCTATCTTAATATCTGCTGAATGTCTAACTTGGCACATTCTAACTTGAATGAGAAGTCCAATGAATTCTTTCTTTTGACTGTTAACAACTTTATCTTTCAGAACTTGAGAAAAGGAACAAGGGGGTTTGCCATACTGAATTAACAGCCCAAGCCTATGCATGACTTCTCAGAAGTAAGTCCCATAGAGTTCAATGGCACTACTCCTCTGTCAGTGTATAAAATCGCAGCTTTCATCCTTACCCACAGAGAAGAACTGGTGGAAGAAGAGAAAATAGCAGGGACATGGGGGCAAGTGACTATATCATCTTACAAAGAAAAGCAAATGTGTACCTTGGCTTTAAAGAGACCTGATTTTTTAATGCTTTATTTTATTTTATATAAATAAGAGGAGAAAATTTTTTTAATTCTTTAATTATTTTAATATTGTTTTAATTATTGTTTTAATTGTCAGATATTGTGTTTTATTGTATTTTATTGTTGTAAGCCGCCTTGGGTGCCTATGGGGCAGAAAGGCGGGGTATAAATTAAATAAATAATAATAATTGGGAAAAAAAACCTTAGGATAAGCATTACATGGATATGTTGTAATACAATGAGAGCTGATTTTAATGGGCTCAGAGAAAATTTACATTTTGTTCTGTAGCAGGAACTTCTGAAGGGGAAAACCAGTTCAAAAGGATGATAACTTTGGAAAAATGAGATACTGAAAGCCCAACTGCAAAGAGTTTCCCTAAGAAGAAAAGTTGGAATACCTGTAAGGAAACAGGGCAGCTAGCTGTACAAACAGCTTTCTGAAAAGCTGCTAAGCCAGAAGAAGGATACACAAGTAGAGCTTGCACCTGCAGGGATGGTGGTAGGAATGAGTTGGGAATGCTAAAGCACAGTATGAGCCTAGGCTGGCAAAGGGGGGTTGTGTTTTTGTTTGTTTTGACTATGTATGAAACAAGAGGAAGATTAAGGAAGTGAGAAGGCAGAGGAAGTCTGTGGCTTAGATAAGATGATAAATGGTAATTCATGAAAGGTGGAAGGCAGAGCTGCTGGTGTCCCAGTCTGACATTAATGAGACACTAATGAAGGGAGGGCCATCAAGGATTAAAATGGAAAAAGAAATAGCCAGGAAACAACTAATAAACGGATGTCAACCTCCAGGGCAAGATTAGCTGCCAGGCTACTGAAGGAGCTGGTGGATATGATCTTGGGACCATTGCTGTAATCTTTGAGAACTCCTGGAGGTGAGACCTGGAGGGCTGGGGAGGAGCAAATATTGTCCCTATCTTAGAAAAAGGGGGAAAGGAGGTTCCAGGAAACCACAGGTCAATCAGCTTGACATCAAAGATTCTGGAACAACTACTCTGTTTCAGGATGTTCGTGAAATAGAACATCAGGATGTTTGTGAAATAATATAGTAGGATGATTCCTAGGAGCCAGCATGGGTTTGCCAAGAATATCAGGCCAGACTTCTCTCATGTCCTTGATAGAGAAACTGGCCTACTTGATAGTGGGAATGCGGAGGCATAATGTACCTAGATTTCAGCAAACCATTTGGATTAGCTTCCCATGATGTATTTGTAGGTAAAATGTGGGCCAGATCAGACTACCATTAGATGGGTCCAGAGCTGGCTGAACATCTATTCCCAATCTATATATATAAAGAAGAGCCTGTGTGTGTGTGTGTGTGTGTGTGTGTGTGTGTGTCTCGCATAGGCTCCGCAACACCTGGAGCGATCGGCACGAAACTTGGCACGCATACACCTTGCAGCCTGGCGACAAACACTGCGGGGGTCGGTGCCCCCTAGCGCCCCCGGGGGTGGGGGTACGTGGGGGTCCCCGCATGAAAACAGTCAAAATCGGCGTCAAATCCACAGTTTCCGGGGTCGCCGAGATGAGCGGCGATGCCCCTGATGCCATTGGAGTCCGGGTTCAGCCCCCCCTTGACATGGGGGGCAAGAAGGGGTGCGAAACAAAATGTCCGCATGCCCCGCTGGAACGCCTGGACCGATTGGCACCAAACTCGGCATGCAGAAGCCTAGCGGCCTGGCCACAAACACTGCGGGGGTTGGGGGGCCCTAGCACCCCCGGGGGTGGGGGTACGCGGGGGTCCCCGCGTGAAAACGGTCAAAAATGGCCAATATCGGTGTCAAATCCACAGTTTCCGGGGTCGCCGAGATGAGCGGTGATGCTCCCGACGCTGTTGGAGTCCGGGTTCAGCCCCCCCTCGACATGGGGGGCAAGAAGGGGTGCGAAACAAAACGTCTGCCATGCCCCGCTGTGATGCCTGGACCGATTGGCACCAAACTCGGCGTGCAGAAGCCTAGCGGCCTGGCGACAAACACTGCGGGGGTCAGGGCCCCCTAGCACCCCCGGGGGTGGGGGTATGCAGGGGTCCCCACGTGAAAATGGTCGAAAATGGCCCAAATTGGCATCAAATCCATAGTTTCCGGGGTCGCCGGGATGAGCGGCGATGCTCCCGACGCCATTCGAGTCTGCGTTCGCCGCCCCCCCCCGGCGTGGGGTGCGAGAAGGGGTGCGAAACAAAACGTCCACCATGCCCTGCTGGAACGCCTGGACTGATCGACACGAAACTTGGCACGCATACACCTTGCAGCCTGGCGACAAACACTGCGGGGGTCAGACCCCCCTAGCACCCCTGGGGGCAGGGGTACGCAGGGGTCCCCACATGAAGACGGCCGAAAACGGCCAAAATCGGCCTAGAGTCCATAGTTTCCGGGGTCACCGAGACAAGTGGCGACACTCCCGACGCCGGTGGAGTCCAGGTTCAGCCCCCCCTCGGTGTGGGGGGCAAGAAGGGGTGCAAAACACAGCATCGGCCATGCCCTGCTGGAACGCCTGGAGTGATTGGCACCAAATTCGGCACGCACGTGCCTTGCGGCCTGGTGACAAACACTGCGGGGGTCAGGCCCCCCTAGTGCCCCTGGGGGTGGGGGTACATGGGGGCCCCCATGTGAGAACGGTCGAAAACGGACAAAATCGGCATTGGATCCATAGTTTCCGTGGTCACCAAGGTGACCGGCGATGCTCCTGATGCAGTTGGAGTCCGGGTTCGGCCCCTGTCAGCATGGGGGGCGAGAAGGGGTGCAAAACTCAAATTCTGGAAGATCATTTTGTTACCCGGGCAACGCCGGGTAACAAAAAGCTAGTGCATTTTAATAAACGGCTCCACACCAGAGGTTTTGAGTAGAACGCTGGGACCCTGTGCTGTACAAATACTTTTATAAATAACATGGCTGAGGGGAGGCTTATCAAATTTGCAGATGACACAGAGCTAACTCTCTGGTATACTGAATTGGGATTCAAAATTATCTTGACCAGCTTGATCATTGGGCCCCTGGCAACAAAATGAAGTTGTTAAAAAGAAAATATTAAACCCTGTACATAGACACACACAAAAAACCACAATATATTGGAAATAAAATCATTTTCTCTGTCAATCTATCAGTATATCTTCTGTTTTTGCATTTATGTAATGTGGAAAATTCACCAGTGTATAGACTGTACATATTTTCTGTACACTTTCTGGAAAGTGTATTTCCATTCAGAGTGTGTGTGTGTGTGTGTGTGTGTGTGTGTTAGGCCTCTACCAGAAAACCACAACTAACAGCTGTCAGTATGTACCTAGTTCCAAACTTAATATAGTCAAAAGCATTATTTTAGGATAACAATTAATTGAATAACAATTAATACATTGTTTGAAATCTGTAAATGTGATATCTGGAGATGTAAAATTTCCAGAAATTTTGAAGCTCGGAAAAAAACCCTGTTTTTTCCAGAAAAAAAAGGAAATTTTTGGAAAAATTGAAAAAATGCTGCATTAGCACTTTTTTTTCCTTTTCAAGATTGAAAGTCATTCTCTTACTTTAGGAGCCTAAAATATGACTATGGATAATTTGACTTGGCATACAATTATCACAACTAGCATATTAAAAATATAGTGTATCCAAATAATGATTACAAACAGAATTTACTTTTTAAAATAATATTTATTTGTAATTGTAACAAATAGAGCAACAATCTCCTGAACTGTTACTAGTTTATGTGGAACAGACAAAAAAAACCACCACAAAACAACTTTTAAAAATCCAGAAGTAACAATTTCCTCTCCACAGTATTAAATAAAAATAAAAAGAACCATTCTCATAAAAAGAATTGAAGAGGGGGGAAGTGTACAGAAGGGAGTGGGACTAAGTTTCAATGAATGGGCATGAAATTTATTCAGAATCATTTTCTGAGCCGTAATTATCAGTGTCACTCTCTGTTTCTGCAGCTACGCTGTTATGTCTGTCATTAACACAGTTATTATGGACTTCTAAAAACTGAATTTGCCCGGATTGAAACAAGCTTCTCTACCCTTTCACATGTCAGTTTATTTCTGGATTTAGCGTGTTTCCAAACATAGACCAGATTCTTTCACATGCTCAGAGGATGGAGGAGTCTGAAGAAGGTGAGAAGCAAAAGGAGTCAGAGGCTGTGTTAGAGATGTAAAATTTCCGGAAATTTTGAAGCTTAGAAGGAAACCCAGTTTTTGCATTGGAGGGTTCAGTTTGTAACCTAGGACTTGCTAGTCAGTGCACAGAAATTAGAATAATCTGATACCATAATTATTTTTAGAAATTATTTGGAAAAAAATGGGTTTTTTTTCCAAATTTTTCTGGTTTTTTTCCAGGCCTTCAAATCTCTAGTGATATCTGTGATGCACATGTCATGAATTTGCATAAAACCATTGAAGACTAAACAGGGCTTCTGATGTCTGGGAAAGTACTGGCCAGATGGCAGCCCTACCTGGGGTCTGAGTCCCATGGAACTATCCCCAGCAACCCCACCCTTTCACAGCACTGACACCGTGTCTTCTGCAATTCTACTCACAGGAAAACTCCAGTCTTCTCTAGAACATCTCCAGAAGGTGCCCATTAAGCCTCTGCTTGAAGACTATCTCTAGGGAGGGAGAACCCATCATTTCCCCTTGGTAATCTGTTCCAATGTTGAACCAATTATTATTTATTGAATTTATATTCTGCCTTTCTGCCCTGTATTGGGGCATCCAAGGCGGCTCACAGTATTAAAAATACAAACAGTGAATAAAAGATAAAAACAATACAAGATAATACAAGTCTTATTATTAAGCATTTCTTTCTGATATTTATTATAGTCTCTGTACTGATTTTTCTTCTTTGATGGGCAGCCCCACTCCAAGACAGTGCTGCTAATGCATTCAGCAGCAAAATATTTCAGGCTGGAGATCTTGAGATAAATGGACATTTGTCAACAGATATTGCTTGGGATGTGGTGGCGCAGTGGGTTAAACTGCTGAGCTGTGAGCTTGCTGACTGGAAGGTTGGCAATTTGGGACCATGCAACGGAGTGAGTGTGTGAGAGAGAGAGAGAGAGAGAGAGCCAGCCAGCCAGCCAGCCAGCCAGCCCCAATCTGAATTTATTAGAGAGAGAGATTTCTCCAAGCACCTAACCCTGCTGTCAAAAAGGTAAGCTAGTTGTAACCCAGAAGGGTTGAATTCTATTATCCCAATGTCTGCAGGTGTACACAAACTCTTTACAACTTCATATTTACATAGTATTAATTAAGCTCATTAATTAATCAAATAAAAAGGAATGTGTTCCAATATGTAATTTTTTTTCTTTTGTTCTGGCAGAAGGGGGGGGGGAGTTTGACACACCAGCAGAGCTGAGTTACGAATTTTCCAAATTTCTGACACACCAAGCCCAAAAGGTTCGCCATCACTGTCCTAGGACAAACACTGGCTCTTCGGCTTAGAAACGGAGATGAGCACTGCCCCCTACAGTCACGACTAGACCATTCGGTCCTGGGGAAACCTTTGCCTTATTGCTTGGGAAAGGAGGGTTAGAATAGAAGCCAATCTCCACCCACTCCCTGCCCCGTAATACCCTCTCCCCACCCTCCCCTGCCCCTCTGCTGCCTGGCGCATAGTTTACCTTCTCTGGTTTGCAAGTCAAGGTGCTACTACCTTCACATTTGCCTCTATCACTGTACATTCTGATAGCACACATTTGCAACCGCTCCCATAAGGTGAGTATAGAATCCTGCAGTTAAGTTTCCAACCAATTTGATTGAAGATTAGACTACACTCTCATTAGTTATCCTTGCAGAGTACTGTTAACAGTTGTGAGATTCAATAGGTGGGACTTTTCCCATCTCTTCATTTCATGTGAGATGATGGGAAGAAGGGAGAAAGAGGAGACAATGCACATTGAAACAGTGATGCAAGTAAGAAGAGCAGCTAAGGTGAGACCAGTTAGACCGAGCCACTTAAAAAGGGATGCTATTCAGAACAGTCCAGTCCAGAACCTTTATTGGCATCACAATAAAACATCACTATTACAGCAAGAGAATAAACAACACAAAGGAAAAAGAGAAGAAGGCTAATCTTACATCTCTGGGTTATTACAAGAGAGGTTTGAACTGCACAGCACCTTCAAAAGATTAAATGAAGATATTTGGCCACAATCCTTGTGCTCTCCTGATTTTCCCCATGTAATACGTATCTTATAACCTCAATTTCTGATTTCCAAGTAAAAATGCCAAATTGATCTAAATGTTGCTGACGAAGGTCCTATTCAGAACTGTGAGCAGAGGATGCAAAATTCTTTGAAACACCCTGATGATGCTTTCCAAAGGTGAAAGTGAAACCTTGGGACTAAATCCCACAATGTGTGTTAATCCATGGCTTGAAGACTCAAGCAACATTTTTAATTATGTTTAAGAAGAGTAGCGTTAACAAGCGCTCTTGTGGGATCCAGACCAGGACCGAGATCTTGGGGTGCTGGTGGATGAAAGTGTCAACCCACTATGTGGGGGTGGTGAAGGAGGCCAATTTCATGCTTGGGATCGGTAGTAAGAGGATTGAAAATAAAACAGCCAATATTATCATGAAAAGAGAAACTCATTTTTGGGATCCCAAGCCATGTCCAAAACCTGAAAGATTTCCCAACGTTTCATCCCAACTTTGTCAGGCTTTTTCAAGAGAGTGATCTAACTATCCTATACCCCCCCCCAAAAAAAACCCCAATAACGCATTCAATAACCTTCTGTATGTAACGTATTACATACATTAGCCAATATTGTATTGCCATTGCACAAATCGATGGTAAGGCCACATCAGGAGTATTGCACAAAGTTCTGGTTGCCAGATCACAAAAAGGATATGGTGGAACTAGAAAAGATGCAGAAGAGAGCCACCAAAATGATTGCTGGGCTGAGAAAAGGTTACAGCACTTGGGGTTCATCAGTCTAGAAGAGGCGCCTGAGTACATGATTCAGATGTACAAAATTATGCAGGGGGTGGATAGAGGAATGCTCTTTTATCTGACACAACACCAGAACCAGGGGACATTACTAAAATTGAGTGGCAGGAGAGTTAGAATAGATAAAAGAAAATATGTCTTTACCCAGTGTGTAATTAGTCTGTGGAACTCCTTGATGCAGGATGTGCTAATGGCATCTGGCCTAGATGCCTTTAAAAGTTGAGTTGGCAGATTTAGGAATTCAATCCCAGGTTAAAAACCATGATGAGCATGTACAGTGAGATTAGTTGGTCGCTCATTATGAGGGCCAGGTAGGAAAAAACAGCAAAAAAGCTGTCATCCAAATTGCTGGGGATGGCAGTTCTTTTGGCTACCCCAGACTGGCAAGAGAGGGATGGCGTGTTCAGTAGGTTTTACGATTTTAAAAATGGTCACTTGTGTTTAATAAAGTTAAATCCAAGCCATGGTATGGAGTCTTCATTGTGGGGTGCAATGGTAAATGGGCTACCTCAGAATGCCAGATGCAAGTGAGTGGCAGCAAGATGCAAGTATCTGGTTGTCTTGTGTGCTCCCTGAGGCTTCTGGTGGGCCACTGTGAGATACAGGAAGCTGGACTAGATGGGCCTTTGGCCTGATCCAGTGGGGCTGTTCCTATGATTCATTAGAGCACAAGAGGCTGCTAAGACTTTATACTGTCTTAGGGAATGCTTGATCACACAGCTGAAGCTCAGCTCAACTCCCCTGCAGCTTCCCTATGCAGGGTGCTCTGGATCAGGAATCTCCAAATCCTGGCCTGGGGGGCAGATGTGGCCCTCAGAGAGCTCTATCTGGCCTATGGCAAGGCTTTGGTGCCCTATGAGCCTCTGGCCCTCCTGATCTTGCTGGCATGGACTGCATCCTTCAAGCTGTGCTCTAGTTTGTGCGGAGGGTGTTCTGACAGCCAGGGAGGCCATGTGTAGCCTCCCCAGCCCTCAGAATGTCTCCGGAAGGCTGAAAGTAGTCACTTCCCGGTTTTCCCAAAGACACGGAAGTGACATTTTTAGGCCCTCTGAAGGCCTTAGATGGCTTTCTGAGGGTCGGGGAGGCCGTCCCAGCCCTCAGAACATGCTGTGGGTGTTTCCTGTGATCTGCTGGTTCCAAGATATTTACTCCAGCACATTTAAGTAAGCTGCTTGTGAAGTGGAGGAATGGGAGTCCATCAAAGTGTGTGCCATATTTCTGTGATGTGTGTTGGTGCTTGGAGGAATTCTGAAACTCTGAGCCCATTCATTCATGTATCTCAGTTCCGTCTCTAATGCATTTATTTTAATCTTATACTCAAATGTATTTATTTATTTTTTCGGCCCTCCACACCGTGGCAGATATTTGATGCGTCCCTCTGGCTAAAATATTTGGAGACCCCTGCTCTGGATGATGGTGGAGCTCAGCAGTGACGACAGCATCACTGCTCGTGCTCCAGAGGCACCCCTGCGCAGCCCCCATTCAGCTCTGCCCATTTCCCTGGGAGATTAGAAGGGACATAGGTCTCAAGCTGTTTCTCACTGATCATTTCTTTGTATGATGTTTTATTTTTATTTTTATTTAACAACTGATAATTAAATTTTAATAATTAGTTTTAAAGTAACTGTTAATTGGATTGAATTAATTAATTAAAAAAAGAACTTTTAATTGAATTGTTACTTTAAATGTAATTGTTAGTTGAGTTAAATCAGTCATTTAATTTAAAAAAATTGTCAGTTAATTGTTAATTTAATTAATTAGATTAAACATGCACATTTGAACTAAACAACATGTGGTAAAGGTGATGTGTATTGTGTAGTCAGTTACATTTCAGTGCAATGTACATTTTTAAGTAAAGTTTCATTTCAGCGAACTTTAATGGCCATTTTATGTGATACTTGTTAATGGCCACAATTCTCCACCGATCTGTTAATCTCCATGAATGAAACGGCCACCACGTCAACACTGCTTATTCACACGCACACATGTGTCCTACATGTGTCATGCATACACAAATAACTGAAATTGGGGAAATTAGCTAGCGAGAGGTCAAATTTAGCAGTGTGACAATTTTGGATTGTTGACATGGATGAGCGGTGGAACAACCTCAAATTGCCTCAGAAATAGGTTAATAGCAATCATGACACATAATTTTTTCAAAGAAAATAGAGTTTATTAAAGAAATATAGATAACAAGTGAAAGGCACATTTAATTCCAGGTACTTTTGCTCAGAAGATCAGTAAATGGACTTGCAAACGGCTGTATTTGGACAGCAGGAATTAACTGGAGAAGGGGTGTGTGTGTGTGTGTGTGTGTGTGAGAGAGAGAGAGAGAGAGAGAGAGAGAGAGAGAGAGAGAGAGAGAGA
>JAJKFI010017080.1:0-37559 GCA_029204185.1 Lerista edwardsae | reverse complement strand
ATAATAATAATAATAATAATAATAATAATAATAATAATAATAATAATGCATGTATTTATATACCGCCTTTCTTAAGATCACTAGATTTCTCTAGTGACTGTAACTCAAGGCGGTTTACATGGGCAGACTTTATTCATAAACCCGAAGGTTTTTACAATTTACAGAATGTTCTATCTTTCAAGAACTACACACATTCAGATCTTCCTTTCTGGATTTAGCCTTCTTTCTTTAGCCACCCGTCTGTCTTCTGCTGGCTGATGCTTCCCTGCTCTCACCAGAGACGCAGCTGACTCTCAGCACACTCCTCCTCCCACGAGGCAGCTGGAGCTCAGCTTCTAATCAGCCGCAGTTGCAAGGTCTGCCGCTCACAGAGACTTCCGGCAGTCCCGAGCTCACGACCTTGAGATCTTCAGCTGTATCTTCGGGCAAACGGAGGCATTAACCCTCTCGGCTAAATCTTCTGCCTCGGCTAATCAGATTACATCCTAATTCTTTAACAAGTCACATAACAAAGTACAAAATGCAAAAATAATGGATGATATGTTTGTTATATGGCTGTTGACTGGATTTGATATGTCTGTTCATATTGTTTTAGTGAGGCTTTTTGGTGTCACTAGAGAAAAGTAGTATATATAACCCTTTCAAATAAATATTGGATTGCCCAATCATCAGTAAACAGATCTGTGACAGGTTTCTACCTGATACAGGCAAAAATCCCCCTGCAAAAAAACCTCACATTAAGTGAAATCAAGATAAATTATGTGTTCAGCTCCCTGAGCCACACTGACATTTGTCTCAATACAGGTGATATCTGAATTTCTCATGTTTACCTATCATTTCTCCAAATAATATTTTTAGTTTAATTCTACCAAACTATGCACCTGAAAATTCCCTATCTACCCCCACATAATATAAGTGTGAAGCTACAAGCAGAGATTTACAACCCAGGTCAGTGTTTTCTCTGAAGTCATCAATACCTTGCCAACCAGAGCAGGAATGTTCATTGAGTTGGTTGCAAATCCCATCCCAAACACCATTGCAGACTCCACACCATGAAATTTGGCCAACAGTGTTTCCAGTTCCTCAATTTTGTTCAAGTTCCCTGCACAAAAGACAGAAAATTATTTGAACATATGAGACACTAACTATAATGCAAACCGTTTTTGTTTTTTAAATTTCTGAACTGCATTTATGTTGGAATTAATACAAGCTGAATACCCATGAATGCTTGGGACAAAATTACAAGAAACCATTGCAATAGTCAAAATTCACAGTCCACGCCCCTACCTGAACTTACCCATCTCTTGCCTTGTGCTGCAAACCCCGGTTCCACAGCGTGAAAGAACTTTAGACACTGCCTCTTTGCAAAATCCAGTGTTCTCTGCATATCCAAGATAGTTGTAGGATCCCATGTTAATTACATCTTTTATCACTTTTCCTGTATACCTATATTTTAGAAACAATATGTTAAGATATGGAGAGCCTCAACAATAAGCCAGTGCATTAACTACTGTCAAACTGCAATGCAATTAACACCTTTAGGAATTAAGGCTTCTGTGCACCATGCAGAGCTTTTAAATCTCTGCTGATTCAAACTGTCTGGACTACACTGCAAGCTGCTTTTAAAGTTTCCAAATGCTAGAAACAGCTACCTGGAATAATTAAATAGCAAAAGTCCATTGAGCCCAAGGGGCTGTACAGAATCGTTCTCTGAACTGTGGTCAAAGATTTTCAGGTTGTCATAACTTCCGTTATGATTTGCTTTTTCAGATAAATATGTAAAATAAGGCAGATTATGCAGATTAGATGTTCTTTGAAAGCTTTCTTAAAAATGAAAAAATACAGTGCCAAAGGCATTTCAAAACAGCCTGCTATTTCTCTCTTCAAATTTCAAGCCTTCCCCTCTCCCAAAGAATTTCATACATCAAGCCCTTTCACTTCCTGAATTAGGGTATCCTCCAGGCAAACAAAGGAAGTGCATCTCAAAATCAGTTAACTGCTGAATAAGCCGCAAGATTACACTATTTTCTTCTAACATGTGGATTACACAATTGAATGATGAAGATAAAACGGTGGCACCGGAAATCAATCCAGCCCAACAGGCTCTGCCCTTGCGTGTGAGAATTTGCACTCCTGTGAATTTTTCTACTTGTTCACCTAATAGTGGTCCAGGACTCCATGTGTTTTCCAATTTGTTCACCAATATGAGACACTCATAGTAAACTTGCGTATCATAGCTATCTAACATGCTGAAACACAGGGCAGGATATTTTTATCTCCAAATAAGTCACCAGGTACCTCGGCATTTGACATTTTGTTTCAAAAGGAAAGGATAGCAGATTTTATTTTTGAACTGCTACTTGCCAAAGGTCAAGTCTAAAGGCCACCCCTTAAAGAACCAGCACATAGGAGTCCAGACTTTGGAAAACAGACACTAAGCTTCTCAAAAGCAACCCCACCTTAAAACAAAATGGGCTATAAAGGTAAGTTGCACCAGAATAGTACTACCACATGTTTGAACTTAACTTATAATACATTTGCCAAAGATGCTGGCCATCACTAAGCTAAATGCTTTCCCCAGACCACTCCAGATCACCCAGGAGCCATCTTATCTGTAGAATCTATAGAATCTGTAGAACAATTGGTTGTTCTGTAGAATCTATAAGCCAATCAATCAACAGGTACTTATATACCGCTTTTCAACACGAAGTTCACAAAGCGGTTTACAGGCAAATAGTAATAATAAAGTTAAATGGCTCCCTGTCCCAAAAGGGCTCACAATCTAAAAAAAGGCAGACCGCCAGCAACAGCCACTAGAAAGACTGTGCAGGGGTGAAGAGGGACAGTTACTCTCCCCCTGCTAAATATAAGAGGAACACCACTGGAAAAAAGTGTCTCTTGTCCAGTTAGCAGGCATGACTGTGGCATGACAGCCTGGAAAGGATAGATTTTCAGTGGCTGGCCCTGAGCTCATCAGAGGACTGGAATCCTACCACACATGAGATATAGCTTGTTTTGCTAGGTCAGTTCTAATGCAGTCCTGAGAAGTGCATACCCTTGCTACAAAGAATATACTTCACATTCCAAATGTAGTCCACCTCACTGGCATTTCACAATCCTCAGCAATGTCCTCTAAAGGCGAGCAGTTTGGCAAATTTCCAAAAAGCTTTTACTCACGTAAATGTCCAATTGTAGTCATGGGAAACTCGCTCTAGCATGTCTACTTTGGCTCCTGGTACACTGCAGATTGGTCTGTTCCAGCTATCTCTAATGCGCATGTAGAGGTTCCTTGTATAGAAGTTCTCAAAATCCTGATACAAAGGGACAAAGTCCTGAAAACACATGAAAAGGGTATTAAGGCAATGGGAGAGATCAAGCTTAAAGTTTTCTTCCCCTTAACATGGGGAAAGTGATCGAAGATATTCATTACCACAGACTTTTATATCTCTCACCAAGTGCTCAGAATGATATAATTCTCCTACATTCATGCAACCTAGAAGCTTCATTAGCTATAAATGCAGGGCTCCTACACACCCTCAGATTACCTCACATACCCTCTTCTCTATACCAGTATTATTCAAACTGTGGGTCGGGACCACTTGGTGGATCGCAAGGATGTCAGGTAGGTCACAGAAAGCTGGGGCAGCCATCTTTGAAACTGCAGACCTTACTAACTATATACCTTTTGTGATAACAGTTTAAATCTTCAATGGAGGGGTTTTTTAAAATTTTGTTTTTAGTTCAGGGCTTTTACATAATATTTTGTCCTAATCTTGCTTTATGTCAGGGGTGTTTCATGGTTGTACAATTGCTGCAGTCCAAGAATGCCAAACTTGGAATGCAAGTCCAAGTTTGCATTCCAGGAGACTCATTTTACTGTGTCACAATGACAGCATGTCCTGCTTGATGTCACTGCTGGCCATGCCATCATTTCTGGTGGGTCCTGACACTTGCGCCATTCTAAAAAGTGGGTCCCGGTCTAAGAAGTTTGAATACCACTGCTCTATAACATTTGAATGAGATACCTGAGCAAGTACAACTCAATTCCATTGTTTTCCAGAGATCCTAGGGGTATGTGTGTACAAGTCTCATTATGGAGATCCCGAAGTCATAATTGTGCATACATCTATTACAGTTTAGTTACAAAGCAAGGAGGTGCCCATCTATTCCTGCTCTACTTATCCTTTTTTCCAGTGAAAATGCAGTTGTTCACATGATTCTCTTAATTACCTAGCTTTAAATTGCCCTTGCTCTTGAGACCAGAAACAACAGAATCAGTGGCCAAAATTGCCCTGTCACTTCCATATAAAAAGTGTGGATGTTGTCTGTCTTTGATATAGTGATTTAAAAGACAGAAAATTATGTGAATAGCTTGACTTAGCGAATGTGCCATCTATAAACACAGTTCTCCTTCTCTTGAAGGATCAGTAGTTATGACCAGAGACTAGACGCACGACACATGTAGCCAGCAGCATGTGTTATTTCTCAATTTATTGTGCAAATGGAACTCCCATATGCAAACAAGCACTTGGTAAGTTTCAAGGTTGATCTATTATCAACTTTGCTGGTAACTTAGGCCTAATTCAGATACCATAGTTTAGTTTACATCTGAACTGGGGCCTCAAGGTGTTCTCATTCCACCTCTAGTAAGTGATAAAATAGAAATGAATGAGTTCTATAACGCCTATGTAATGCCATTAAGTAAAATTGGCAATAAATTTGTCTCAATGCATGCACAACACAAAAAAGTCTATTCAAAAGTAATGAACTCTTAATTTAAGCACCTTAAAAAAAGCGTCCTTGTTGTGTTTCACCATCACTTACTAAAGTATCAGCTGGCAAGTTCCTTGAAGTCAGCTAACACCTCAAAGCAGATTTCCAGTAAAATTACTACTAGCCAATGTGTCTCATTTCCTCTTCAGACGAATAGTCCGATTGATCTTTTATATCCCAGCTCTTGTAATAAACTAACGCTGAGATAGTCAAGCAAACAATACTTTTATACTGAAAGTTAAATCAAGAAACATGTAAACAAGCTTCTAGATTGTAAATCAAGAACCCACTTCATTTTCCTGTTTGGCAGTAGTAAAAGGTGGCTGTCTTGTTGTTCTGTTGTTGGAGTTGTCTCCATTCAAGGCCCTTTTCCTTATATACAATTAATGCCCCCCTGAGCCGCCAATATCTCAGCTCACCCTGTGCCCAATCAGGTCATTGGCCATGCTGACTCCTTCCTGCCCCTTCTCCTCCCAGGAATCCCCAGATTATCAGTGCCATCCAGTTATTGGGCTGTTTCTCCCCTATTGCCACACCTTCAAGGCCCCTGGCCAAGCCTGTTTGTAACTTGGACATCTGTAAGTCAGGATCCTCCTGTACCTATGAAGCCATTCATGTAGAATGCCACACCTACAGCCCTATACAGGCTAAGTATCCCTTGTCCGGACTGCCTGGGATGGGAAAGTGCCTGGATTTCAAATTCCATAGATACAATGAGAAATGCCTCCTCCTGCTCTTTTCATTATTACCCATGCTGGCCTCTGACATTTTTCAGCACTGTCCATTTTTTGGAATTTGTTGTTGTTGTTGTTCAGTCGCTAAGTCGTGCCCGACTCTTCGCGACCCCATGGACCACAGCACGCCAGGCCTCCCTGTCCTCCACTAGCTTCCTGAGTTCGCCCAATTTCATATTCATTGCTTCAGTGACACTATCTAACCATCTCATCCTCTGCCGCCCCCTTCTCCTTTTGCCTTCCATCTTTCCCAGCATGAGGGTCTTTTCTAAAGAGTCCTCTCTTCTCATCAGGTGACCAAAGTATTGGAGCTTCAGCTTCAGCATTTGTCCTTCCAGGGAGCAATCAGGCTTGACTTCCTGGAGAATTGACCGATTGGATCTCTTTGCAGTCCAGGGGACTCTCAAGAGTCTTCTCCAACACCATAATTCAAAAGCATCGATTCTTCGACGCTCTGCCTTTCTTATGGTCCAGCTCTCACAGCCATACATGGCTACTGGGAAAACCATCGCTTTGACTATGCGAACCTTTGTTGGCAGGGTGATGTCTCGGCTTTTGATTAAGCTATCTAGGTTCACCATAGCTTTCTTCCCAAGAAGTAAACGTCTTTTAATTTCATGGCTGCAGTCACCATCTGCGGTGATCTTGGAGCCCAGGCAAATAAAGTCTCTCACTGCTTCCATTTCTTCCCCTTCTATTTGCCAGGAAGTGATGGGAGTGGTTGCCATGATCTTAGTCTTTTTAATGTTGAGCTTCAAACCAATTTTGGCACTTTCCTCTTTCACCCTCATCAAAAGGTTCTTTAGGTCTTCCTCACTTTCTGCCAGTAGAGTGGTATCGTCTGCATATCTGAGGTTGTTGATGTTTCTCCCAGCAATCTTGATTCCAGCTTGTGAGTCATCCAGCCCTGCCTTCCTCATGATGTACTCTGCGTATAAGTTAAATAAGCAGGGTGACAATATACAGCCTTGTCGTACTCCTTTCCCAATTTTAAACCAGTCGGTTGTTTCATGTCCAGTTCTAACTGTTGCTTCCTGACCCGCATAAAGGTTTCTCAGAAGGCAGATCAGGTGGTCTGGAACTCCCATCTCTTCAAGAACTTGCCACAGTTTGTTGTGATCCACACAATCAAAGGCTTTAGCATAATCAATGAAGCAGAGGAAGATGTTTTTCTGGAACTCTCTTGCTTTCTCCATGATCCAGCGAAGGTTGGCAATGTGATCTCTAGTTCCTCTGCCTCTTCGGAAAGCAGCTTGTACATCTGGTAGTTCTCGATTCACATACTGCTGAAGCCGAGCTTGTAGGATTTTGAGCATGACCTTGCTAGCATGTGAAATGAGTGCAATGGTGCGGTAATTCGAGCAATCTTTGGCATTGCCCTTCTTTGGGATTGGAATGTAAACTGATCTTTTCCAGTCTTGTGGCCACTGTTGGGTTTTCCAAATTTGCTGGCATATGGAGAGCAGCACTTGGACAGCATCATCTTTTAAGATTTTGAGTAATTCCGCTGGAATGCTGTCACCTCCACTAGCTTTGTTGTTAGTGATGCTTTCTAAAGCCCACTTGACTTCACTCTCCAGGATGTCAGGTTCACTCTCCAGGATGTTAATCTTGGACAAAAATTCCAAAAATCTATTCTGGATTTCAGAATAGTCTGATTTTAGATAAGGGGTAATCTAACTGCATATAGTTTCCGGAGTAAGTTCCACTGACTACAATGAGACTTACTTCTGAGTAGTTATGAATAAGATTGTGTAAGGTACACCTAATTTCAAGGTCCCTATAAACCTGAAAAGCAAAGATAAAATTGGCACCAAACAAATTTACTAACATTTTAGAATTAACTTGAGGGGCCATATCTAATTATTTCCGACATACGTGTAATTTAAAGGGACATGGATGACAGGTTAATTCATCCCGTTTTCTCTCTGCCAACTTGTTCAACACCAATCATTTCTCTCAACATTAATAAACAATTACCCTTTGCTCTTCTCTTTCTGTGGCATTATTACATTTCTCAATTTTCCAGTGTCGCAAAAAGTCTCTCAGATACCCAAACAGAGTGAGCACACCATATCCTACGTAAGTGAGTACAGCAACCAGCATTGGTGTTTCTTCAAAAGCTTCGTTGAAAGGCCTTTTATACAAGCCTCCATTTTGAGTAATATGAGGAGTCTAGGGAAAATAAGAAAAAAAATATGGTCAGTTTCTACAAAACTTCACGCTATTCTTTCTATAACAATGTACCCCAAGGCACACAACCAGTACTGTGCCTACCAATCAGAGCCTTTCCCGAAGCTGTGCAACTGCCCTTCCCACACCGTCCCTCCCTTGCCAGTCTGGGGTAGGCAAAAAAACAAAACAAAACACTGCCATCCATGGCTAATTTGGATGACAGCAAAAAATTCCTACTCAGCTCTCATAATGAGTGACCTTCTAATCCGTGGCTTGTAACCTATGATGGAGTTTTCCTTCATAAATCTGTGCAATCCCCTTTTATAGGCCTCTAGGTCACATCATCACATCCTGCAGCAAGGAGTTCCACAGACTAGTTACACACTGAATAAATATTTTTTTTTGTGTGTGTTTTCTGTTCTGTTTTAACTTTTCCTACATCTAATTTTAGTGGATGTCCCCTGGTTCTGGTGTTCAGACAAATGCCAAAATGGTTTAAAAGTATATCTGAACACAGAAAGACATCTGAATACAACTGAACAAACATACAGAAAAGTCATTTGATTAGGCTTATCCTGGAAATGGTTAGGAAGATGTTGAGGTGCTTCGGGAGCTTTGTTCTGGATTGCCAGATCCCAAAAGCCAGTCACTGTATGTCTACCTGAATAGTTCTATCAGAATGCTTCCCTATAATACATTTGCACTTACAGGAAGAGAGACTGCTTGACCATTTTTTCAATGCCACATAACTAGCAGATAAGAAGATCTGCCTTGGAGTTGTATGGATCCATCTAATTACCAGGACCAATTAATTAGACATGGGAAGGGGGAGAGAAGAGAGATTGTTGCTTCAAAAATAGCAAAGCAATCACTGGTTGGGAGCACATTTTACCACTGTCATTTAACTACCACCACATGTTTGTTTGTGAATTCTAAAATTGACTACTATACCACACCTCAGAAATTGCAAGTTTACCTCCTCATAACAATAGGAAGAGAAAATACTTAGTAAATCCACTGAAAACTGATTTGGCTGCTTGGCTTCATTTTGGGGTTCCCCAGATGATCTTCTGTCATCTTCAACTCAGATTTCTGTCTCTAAGGTTAGAGAACTTACAGCCAAGAAGGCAGTTCTCCCCACTCCAATGGGGAAGTTAGCACAGCATGAACATCAAGCAGAGCATTCTCACTGAGAGCCCTACTGCTATGGAATTGGTTACCTGGCAAGGTTGCCTCAGTACCTGCCTTTCAGAAAACAAGGTCTTATATCAGGAGTTCTCTGGGGAATTGCTGTGATTTCATTTGGATTTCTGTCTGGCTTAAATAATCTTTTACTCTGCCTTTTTTATTTTGCATGTTACTATTAACATACTATTACAACAGTATGCATTTAATGGAATATAAATATCTTGGTAATCTGCCTTCCTCTGTACTATAGTGCAAAGGTGAGCATTCTAGGGCTAGTTTTTCATTGGGTCTGGTTTGGGTTGTTAGCATAAGCTCAGGGTTTTTCTCCCTTGCCTGCTTGCAAGAACTTGTCCTTATATTAATGGGAAGGCTCATCATGTCAGAAGATTCAGGGCAGATTCATTTAAATTATAGCCTCTTACCTAAAATATGACAGCTACATGCCTCATCTCCCAAGTGAAATACTTTATTTGCAAAACCAGACTCTGTGAGATTTTAAATAAGAAGACTGATACAGTTTACATTGGAAAACCCTAAACGTAAGTTAGTTAATACTTATTTTAAAATCTTTAAACTAGTTGCTGCTTCACCAACTGCTTTCCATCATAACTTTAACAAAGTTAAGATTTTACAGTAATCTTACATCTACTTTAGTAAACTGATTCCCAACCTTTAGGAATCTGAGGACCACTTAAGCAAAGATCAGAATTGTTGTGGACAACATGCAGACATCCCATCCACCCCTGCACACAAATAATGCAATTTAATTTGTAATAGCTAGAGAAGATTTATTAGAGATGTATTATAGATTTATAATTTAGATAATTTATTATTTCTGCTTTTGTTGGAGGCTGCCATAGTCGCGGGCATTTCCTTCTCCACCCTTGGTGGTGGTCTGTGGGGTCGCACTTGGTGAGATGCTGAAAATGGTAGAAGATTATTCCCCACCCCAGAGTCCTCGTGGACCACTTCTCAGGGTCTCACGGACAATTTGTTGGGAATCAGTAGAGGTTTTAGACTTCTTAATTGCTGAAAGTAGATATTCTCTCTCTCTCTCTCTCTCTCTCTCTCTCTCTCTCTCTCGGGACAGCCCTTGTTATACCAGCTTCAGTAAAAACAAAGGCCACACTAACCTATCTTCACAACCACATTATGATGTGTTATGATATGTTGGATGTTGGCTTCTTAAGGAGGTGAAAAATTAATGCAGGACAGATTAATCCCTATTAGCTGTCAAAACTACATGGAACTTCCATGTTCAATGACAGAATTTCCCACTCTTCCTTCTTTATCCATACATTCACTATATGGATTTTCACTTATCTATACTGTGCATATTAAGACCATCTTCTTGGTATTCATAAATACAAAGTATTTTTGATACAAGGTCTGGGAAAAGTGGAGGGGGGGCACAGTCCCTTGTATAGCCAAGGTCTACCTCCCACTTTACCCAATGGATAGACCTTTCAGTTTCAAAAGGTTACACTGAATTTTTGATTTCTCTCCCTACTAGCACAGAAATCCAAGAGGGCCTCCTTTCTCAGGCATGCTCCTGTTGCGTTTAGGGGAAGCACTCTTCAGGACCTTCAGAAAACCAAGCACGGCTGGGAAAGAGGAGCCATCCTTCATATGAGATGCATTATCTGTCAGGTAACACATCCCCTTGCTTTCAAGGCATATGCATAACATACTACCTTTTACCCTGTATCTGTTCTTGTGCTGCATTTCTGCAAATTACTGTGATAATAAGTTGTAAAGAACAGAAGAAGATGCGAACACAGAGAATGTGGAAAAACAGGTAAAAAGTAAGCGAGTTGCACATTGCAACTATGGCCTGAGGTGCTAAACCTAATTATGCAATACTAGAACTTTTGGAACATATTTGTTGTTGATTATAATAAATTATTGATGCTATATAATGTTTATTCTATTGTGCCACCCAAATTTTTCTTTATGGTATTGGGCATTCAGTGTGATCTTTGGGTTAACTTGGAAAGCCTTTCGAACAAGTTCAAATAATTTTCCCATTAAAATTAATGAAATAATTGTACTCACCTAGATTTCTGCTGTAAGAACATTAGTCAGGAACAAATTAGGTACGGAAAACAAGGGAAGAGAATATATACCTCTGCATACTGAGCGTGGAGAACAGAAGGAAAGAGATTGCGGGGGAGGAGCCAGGGACTCGAACATGGCAGTCACTTTTTATGAGTGGCTGGGGCTTCTGTTCTTTCCTGAATCTCTGTAAGAGGTTCGGGCCCAACTCCAGTAGTAGTACTGGGTTGGGGGGGAGCATTAACATCTAGCCTCTGGATAGTGGCCAAATCCGGAGGTGAACGATGTTTGCTTGTGACCGGGGAGCAGAAGAGACTCTGCCTTCTGGCAGACTGTGTGGACAGTCTCTGACTTGGAGAGTGGATAATACCTAGAGAGAGAGAATGATGGATTACAGCTTCTGGAAGGTCTTCTGAGGTCCCCCTAAGGAAGACAACTGTGTGGGAAGAGATGGTGAGCAGGCGTAAATGAATTTTATGAGGATAACACCTTGGCGTGAACTGCACTGGAGAGTTGGCAGCAGGCCAGAGAAGTCAGTGAAATTAAATCTGCGTAGCTTTCAACACAAGATGTCCACTGAAGTGCATTGCTGTTGTTCTTTATCTGTTTCTTGTTTCATTTTCTTACTCAATTTTCTTGTTAACGAGGAGTGGAAGCTGGATTATGGAATGAACATGATGGTTTATATTTTTGAAAGTTTGAAGGTCTTTATGAATCCCAGTGAAGACAAACATCTGAGAAAGCTGGCAAGGAGAAAGATTTATGAAGGTAACAACAAGGCGTTAATTGCACACAGAATCTGGCAGTATCACTGAAATGCTTTCTCTGTTTTGCCTTTCTTATCACCTATTTTTTCATGAAGTGAGAGAAGTCTGGATATATTTATTCCGTTCTGTATCTAAAGATGAAAGAGCTTGAATTTTTTTGCTGCGTAACTGACTTAAAATGGCGTCAGGCTGTCGCCTGAGAGAAGGATCACTGAGATCACTGAGAGAAGATCAAAGATTTACAATTGGAATTTAGAATAAATGAACAAATGAACTTAGAACAAATGAAGAATTTACATCGATTTAGAGTGAAGGAGTTTTGGATGGAAGGACTGGGGTGAACTTTAATAAATTAGAAGAAGAATTGGACAGCTTATTAAAGAAAGTTTGACTCCCTCCCATTTTAGGATGAAATGTGTGCTTTGCATCTGAAGAAGACTGGAAAGGAATGGACGGTATGAAGAAGGAACATTATTTCAATTCACAGGTTTTAGTGGGAGAAACCTGTGAGTTGATGATCCTTTTGTGGCAGAAGGATCATAGTCTAACTAGATATTTGTTATTTGTTTAGAGTGGTACCAGTCTGACTTTTTGGAATAAAAAAGTAGAGAAATTTGGAAAATGGGGAAATTGGGCTCTAAATTTTGCTTTAAAATATAAATTGAGGCTAATAAGGGAAATAATAAGACGTGGATTCAGAGATGCTCCTTATATTTTTTTTTTGTTGTATTATAATTGAGTCTTGAGTTTAGAAATATATAAGATTTTAATGTAAAGTGTTATTTTTTTTATTCTTCTCTTTTCATTTACTTTTGAGTATGTGATAATTCAAGCTTATATTTAAAGATATCATTTTAGAAAGATTAAAAAAAATTAATTAAGACTTAATGGAAGATTTAAGATAGTTACAATGTGTTTTTTTTTTTTTGCTTTCTCCTTTGCTGTATGTGGTAAAAAGATAGCTAATATTGAATTTCTGATCTTAGAAAAGCAATAAGATTGCAAGCTTGTATTTTTTATGTCAAGATTATAATTGCAAAGCGGATTTTTGATTTTTTTTCTTTTCTTTTTAAGTACATGAGAAATCAGGCTTGCATTTAAAGATGTTGCTTTTGAGAATTGGAAGAACTATGAAGGCTTAAGATAGTTTTATGCGTTTTATACAATTTCATAATTTGTCTAAATTTTTATAGGTATGTTTTATTATAGAAATATGGTTTGAGACAAGTAAACAGAGTACTCTCATTTATTTTGGGTAGAGATTGAAATTTAGAATTTAATTGGAAATGTTAGAATATACAAGAGAGTTATGAAGGACTTTTTTTAAAAAAATTTTACTTCTCAACTTCTTCTTTCCCTTTTCTTTTTTGATTTCTGATTAAATCAGCTTTTTTGAAATTTTTAAATTAGAATTAATGATGAAAGATAGAAACTTTTTCATGTGATTGTCTATAACCTTTCAGATGGAAATTGTTATAGCTGTGATTTTATTTGTTATGCTAAGTAACTCTCAGAACTCTCCAAATTTCCTAATGTCTGATCCTTTGTTTCCCTATTCCTTTTGTCTTAACTGTCCTTACCTATGTCTTTATAATTAAAAAGCAATAAAATTATCATTAAAAAAAAGAAGGAAAGAGATTGCCCTGCCTGAAGGTGCTAAGCAGGATCAGCTTGGATCGGACTCGGATGGGAGACCAGAAGTCACTGGCAAGTCACTGAGCTCACAGTGGAATGTGAGGAATGTGGAGGAGGTCAGCTGACAAGAGACCGATAAAATATTGAGAAATGGCCACGGTGTGATCTGCAGCTGCCTGTGAAGACTCAGAAGGTGCAAGAGTGCAGCCAGGATGATGACCACACACTGAAAAGGCAACATCTGGAGAAATGGAGGGTTCTGTGAATTGTACATAGAACAATAATTGTAAATAACCCATTTGAAAAAATGAGGTTTTTGAACCGCCTTGTGTTTTGAGAAATCTTGAATAAGGCGGTATAAAAATACCTTAAATAATAAATATATTCTCACAGAAGAACATGTAAAAGAACATGGGACAGTTGAAGGATACTAGTACAGCCTGCACATGCAGGGATGGCATTGGGGAGGCTAATGCATAGACTGAGCCGAGGCTGGCAAGGGATGTTAAAGACAACAAAATAGCTTGGGTTTTTTTTGCTATTTATTACAAGAGTAAGGTCAAGGAAGTAATGGGTCCCTTGCTTAGAGAACATAGTAAAATGGTAATGTATGACAGAAAGCAGAGCAGCTCAATTCTTATGGATGGCTCATCCTGACAGCAGAGGCACTAAACAAGGAAGGGAAAGGCCATCACAAATCGAGATAGGCAAGGTAACACCTAGTTACTTTAAATTTAAATCTCTGGAGGGAAATGAGTTACCCTCCAGGGTACTGAAGATGCTGGCATGCTCTCTGAGCCACTGCCATCATATTTCAGAACATCATGTTTCAGAAGGAGAGACCTGGAGAGGAATACATGTTGTCCCTATAAAAGGCGGGAAAGGAGGATCCAGGAAACTACAGTCCAATCAGCTAGGCGTCAAATATCCTGGAACACATTATTAAGTAAGATGGTGTTTGTGAGAAGTCATACAATAGGACGATTGCTTGGAACCAGCATGGTTCGCCAAGAACAAGTCATGTCAGACTAATCTTGTGTCCTTGATAGAGTGACTGGACTAAGATAGCACTTCCCAAACTTACCGGGCCTGAAGCACCCTGCTACGGTTGCTGCCGGTCATGGAGACTGGACATGCCAATGACACAACCACACACAAAACAATGATGTCAACAGCACTTCCAGGTTGTGCCTGGAAAAGCCACTTGAAAATCACCATAAAACCAGTCAGGGAGGACAGGTGGGCTTAAACATCATGAGCAGCCCCAATGGAAAGGAGCAGCGCTTCTGTTCTACAATTTCTTGGCCTCACATTGCCAAGCAGCTTGGCCCCTGGAGACATGTCACAACGCACAATTTGGGAACCTCTAGCTTAGATCAGTGGTCTCCAAACTGGAGACTGCTGCCGCAAGGAAAATAGTCTCCAGCGCCAACAGCACTTTGCGTTCCATCAAGGATGCTGTGAAAGCCCCCTAGCTCCCAGGGGTCTTTGCAGCCAGCTGCACATACGTGAAACACCAGGCACACGGCTTGCTGGGGCAGCAGAACCCGGAAGTGTCTGGTTGCGAATACCCTGGGAGCTGTAGTGTCGCACCCACACCAGTGGAACGCAAGCCTCTGCTTACACTGGAGAAGGAAAAGGGAGGCACTGGATCTGGTCCGCAAGCCAGAGTTTGGAGCCCCGTGGCATAGATCATGGGGTTGCCAAAGGCATAAAAATACCTAGATTTCAGCTAAGCATTTGACAAAGCTTCCCATGATACTTTTGTGCATAAAATATGGGATATTACTACTAGGCTGGTTCACCTAACCTTGGTTAATGTTTTCAGTGAGTGCTAATAAATGGCTCATATCACTCTGGAGAGAGGTATTGAATAGGACTCTTTCCGCTTCCACAGTTTGAAGAGAGGCATCAAGTATGGTGGCATGGGACTCTGCTATTCAAAATTTGAATGAGTGGGTAGAGAGGATGCTTGTCAAAGCCTGGAAGAACCAAAACAGGTGTTGGCACTATTCTAATTGGAATAAAGCATTCAGCTTTTGGCACCACACTGATAAGTTAGAACGGGTTCAGAAGAAGGCATGTCCAGTGTGCAACGTTTAAACGAGCTTAGCCTAGAGAATTGATCACAAAAGGAAATACAATAGCCATCTTCAAAAATCTGAACGATTTACTCTCCATGACTGCTAATAGGAATAGAGCCAGCAGGTTGAAACCCTGTAGAATTAGGTAATTCTTCATCATATCTACAAAGAGACTGGGCAGCAACCTGTCAAGGATGCTGAAGTATTCTTGCCAAACACTGAGCAGTAGATTGAACTAGATCCTACTCAGAAGTTGAGGCTGCTGTAAGCGTGTATGGGGGTGAGAACTGGGGGGGGATGCCCCCTAAGCAACCCAATCAAAAAGCAAAAGTGAGCTCTACTACAAAACGGAGTTCAGTGAAATGAAGGAGAGGGTTGCAGAAGGGGCTGTGAGCCTCCGGAAGACTTCATACACACACCCAGGTAGGTTAGCATGCCCTTGGGTCCCTGTGATTGCTGCAGTGCTGTCAGGACACCAATTCCTGGGTCACTCCCCTTAAGGGGCAATGGTCCTTTTTAACACTCATGGTGGGCTGCAACCCACGACTCTGTACAGCACTAGACTAAATTATCTCTACTTCCATCTCTTGTTTTGTGCTTCCAGTTCTTCTTTGTTCTGCTCCACAGATATGGATCAGATTCCATTTCTGTCAATCTAGATGCCATAACAACCTCAGGACTTGAGTCTCAACCAACATATTGAAGAGCCTGCATAGCCATCCAATTTCAAAAGCTCAGTTACACAGAGAAACTGCCTGCATGCATTCTATATTTCTATATAGGTAATATATTTCTATATTATCAGAATCAACCCAATATAAAATAGATATAGCTGGTAATCTTGAATCTATGAAGGCCTGATTAGTTTCACAAGCAATAAAAGGGATATAATGAATGTGACCTCGACAACTCCCAAGGTGTGGACCAGATGTGAGGTTATTTCATGGGAAATTACATCCACAAGGGATTTGCAACCATATATTCACTCCAATCTAAGGGTTTCAGAAATCAGCTGCACTAGCACTTCTCTGTATCCCAGCAACATTTGTCCTCTAAAAGGGACAAGAATTTCCTCCTGAAGGCTTGCCCTGTTGAGGGCAGAACACTTCCTGATCCAGGCATATTATGGGATTTGCCATTCCAACTTTTAACAGGAATGTTTTCCACTAGTTCTTTCTGTTCTCTAATTAAGAAAGTTCAGCTCCCCTAAGGGTGAACCCATGTTGAAAAAATGGGCTCACCTCATTGCTTAGAAGCAGCGAAATTCCCCAGGAGTTCATTGTGGGCTGCTGAGGGCAGCACACTTCCCAGTTTGGCAGTGCTGCTGGATCTGGCACACTGTTAATGTATCCCACACAAGAGAGTTTTGCAAGGGTATTCATGGTGGATCACCTGGTGGACTTCTTGCACCAAATTGTGCTGTCAAATCGTGCCACGCTGACAATGATTAGGCATGGAACAGGAGGCCATAGCTGCATCGTCCGTCCTACCATGCCTCAACTACTACAACCTTGCCATGCAAAACTGCTTGCCTGCTTCATGGACTGCTTGTCAGCTGAAGGTTGGGTTGATGATGAGGGCCATCGCAGAGGCAGAAAAGGAAAACATTAATTACCCAGTCATTGAGGAAGCCCCTCACTGCTGACAGGAGTCACTTTCCTGCATTGTCAGTCAATCCAAAGATTCTAAGAGTCAGACAAAACTCAAGCTATTTTTTGCTCTATCCAAAGCTCTATCCATTTTTGCAATTTTCTCTCCTATTTGCCAGAATTGGCAAAGGGGGAGGTGACAGCTGTCTTTTAAAGCTGAGGTCAAGCAGAGGCGGAGGAAGGGTATAGCTCCGGGTGGGGCGAGCCATGGGCGCCGGCAGCAGCGCGACACCATTGCACGGCGTCCGGCAACGAACCCGCACACTGTTTGGCCCATCTGCCCTCCCTGGCATTTGTTTCGCTCCAAAATGGAGCTATTCTGGGCACAGGGAGGCATGGCTGGGCGATGCACGGGGGTGGGGCAACGTGCTGGGGGTGCAGCTGCCATGGGAGAGCTCGGGGCTCCATTCGTCCCTGAGGTCAAGGGGAAGGAAGGCACTGCCAGAAGACAGTCTAAGATGCCATCTCAGCTCATATGTCTTTTGTTTTGAAATACCAGAGCTATCACAAATACTTCAGCTAGAATTTACAGCTTAGCTGCAAAGGAAGTTTCAACAGAACAGAGAGTTTCAACAGAACAGAGATGTGTTATTTCTTGAAATTTTGAACCTTGAAAGTAGGGAGAAAGTGCTTCATCTGCTTTTTACAGAGGGGAGAAGATTGGAGCAAACTGAAATGCACAGTTAATGAAGCCTAAATTTAATGTAATGTATAACTTGCATGTTTAAAATGTCTGGTTAGCTTTATTTAACAAATGGGTTGGACCCCAAACTGGCATTTGCAAAAGTGAAATAGCATTTCTGCTGACTCCTCCCTTCAATGTCAGCCCCTCCCCATTATTCCAGAGGGGTCAGCCCCCAATATTCCCAAATATCTCCAACCCTCTAGAGCAGGTGTTCCTAAGACCTACTCAGATGTTCGAACAGCTATAAGTAGCTGTGGGGGCAGGAACTGGGGCTAGGGAGGGTGTCCTAATGGTGCTGCAGAGTTCGCGGCGCAGCACGCACCCAGTGACATGGTGGGTTGGGGGGCCTTCAACAGGGTGGGGGAAGTTCACAGCCCCCTCCATGGGTCTCCCTGAAACAAAGAAAAACTCTGTTTTGCGCTTAAAAGCACACTTCGTTTTGGTGCAAAACTACAAATATGCCTGAGTTAAGATATAGAACTGGAAGACTTAGATTTTTGTCAGCTAGAAAAATGGGGTCAGGTGGGAGTGAGAAAAGCAAATGCAAGTTGAAGCTATAAGTGTTATAGCAAATAAAGTTGTGATTATCTGGAGTTAAAGACAACCTATAGATGCCAACAGAAAGAAGAAATTTTATTTTCTGAGTTTTTACACAATATCCCTAGAATATAACTAAGTAATGGCCAGGATCCATAGCTTCCATACTGAACTGAAACTTCAGAAAATTGAAGATTTACACAAGTGAAAAACTTTGATTGCATGAGTGTACTTTCAAGTATTTATTTCTACTTAATGTAGACAATGGAGAAAGACAAGGTGAACAAGAAATATGAGCAGTCAGAGGCCACTGAAGAAATATGCATTAAAAATTTTAAATCAAAGGTGTTCTGAATTCTACAATGCTTTTAAAAGTCATTTTTGTAAGCATCTTATCTTAAGAGTGCTGCCTGTTTTGTATCACACAACCATACTAATGTCAGTACTTTTGAATCTAGGTGACAACAACATAAAGTGTAAAAATATTAATTGTAAAAAAACACTGATTTTAGAAGCCTTGAGTTTCACCACTAAAAAGGTTAACAGAAAAAATGCCCTATCTTTCCATCTTTTCCAAAGGCTTTTACATACCTGCTCTAGATCAATATATAAATGGGGGGCTGTGTTATCCACTGACTCGACACCCACAGATTTCAGCATCCACAGATGCTGGGCCAGCCCTGCCCCTAAGCCCTCCGGGCCAACCTGATAAAGACGCAGGATGCTTAAGAGATAATACACCAAGGAAATGGAGGGCAAAAGAGACAGAGTTGAAAAAGTAGATCCTGGGCAAAATGACATAGCATTTCAAGACAGGGTTTCAAGTCCTATGAACTATGAGCTAGAACAAAAGGGGTGAGCCAAGGGTACCTCAAGTTGCAAGAGCAAGACCCTGATGAGTGAATACTGCAATCAGCGGCTCTGCTGTCACTGCAAGCAACTGTAAGGGGCAAGAAGTAGAGGGGAATGCTGTGGGCAGGGGCATATTCTCTCATTAATATGAACTAACCATAAAAACTAATTTAAAATTAACAGCACGTAGTTAAAGTTGTAAAAACTTTGGCAAGGACAACTGTGTGGAATCATGTCTTTGCTTCAAGGATTTCTCCTGAAACTTAACAGTCTCTACACTCATAACCAACCCATACAAACAAGGACAAAGCTGACAAGGACAAAGCCATACATTCATTTTGTGCAATTTTCCTCCCTCCCTTTTAGATGTGATCATCTCCCACATGTCATGCCATCTCCAATTTAACTGCTTGAGGCAACTGGCTTCATCCCGTAACCATGTTATAAAGCATCCGTGTTCTATTTGCAAGAAGCGGAAAGGACTCTCTTTAGAGCTCAATGAGGAAACCACAACTACATGCTCTCACATGCCCCCCCTCTGCCACGTGTCCCATTGCAAAGCAGGACTGAGGGACATCACATCCGGCCCTCTCTTGCGACATCACATCAGTGCAAATCTCTCTGTGTCCTGTGCATTGCCTTGGAATAAGTCTAACTGAAGTAAGTGGTACTTCTGAGTCACTAGTGTATATAAGGGAAGCCAGGGGATGTAAGTCCCCAAGTACTGTGTGTGCCAGTAACTGCCCTTTCTGCACTGACTGCAGCTCCCAAGCCACTTCCTTATCCATTCTTCCCCCTCCTTGCTCACATATTCCCACCCTCCACTTTCACATGAGCTGCAGAGTCTACAGTTATCCTGTTTGGCTCTGTGCCAGCCGGGTGAGCCACCTCCTGATTCCTTTTTGCCGTAATTGCCTAGAGCACACGCACTGTAGGGGCTGGTCAGGGGGTCCGGAGCAATAGAGAGTGCCCAAAATTCTCTCACCAGCAGCACCAGTTCAGTTAAAATGGGTAGCAGGAGGAAACAAGTTCTCCTCACCGTGGAGAGCTGCTGATCCACAGAAGGTCATTGTGGGCAGGTGTGCACACTTTTTCACCTTTCTTGGTCTTTAGGTTTTGACAGGACTGGAATAGGAACTGCCCCCCTTCCATTCCACTGCACACACACCCCAGTTTTCGACACCCCTCCTGGCACACGTTTTTGATTTCAAAAGGAGAAAAGGGGGAAGCCATAACTAGGAAGTAATTGATGGTGATGCCACCACATCACTACAGTAACTTCTGGGTCAGGCACTTGGGGCAGGGTGGCATTGGGAGTCATGGCCCAGGGTGGCAGAGGGCCCAGTGTTCTAAGCAGACATATGTAGGATTGTGCTACGAACTCCGTTAGAACCTCTTATTTCCTCGGAAGTAAGTTACCTTCCCACTTCCATCCCTTACATTTGTCTTACCTTCTTCATTTAGCTTTTATATAACTTAAAATAATATGTCAAATAAGGTTGTATGTCTGCCTTATGTGAAGCTAGTAAAGAAAAGTAGTAGTTCTAGGCTGCTGTGTGCCAGAAAAGCATTTCTGAAAACTTGCTTTGTTGTCACAAAGCTTTATGAACTTTTTAGTGGAGACCATAGATACCCTGGAATGAGGGTTGGGGAAAAAAACTCTAAATTTCCATAAGATCTCCAAGTCAGTGTTTCTCAAACTATGTAATGGGTCACATGTCAATTTCAGGTTGGTCGTGTAAGGACACTGGGAATTGGGAAGGCCGTGTGGTTAATTTGTATCAATGTTGTAAATAGGCTTTTTTCCCCTTCTGATTCACTTTGCTGTTGGAAAACGGCTGAGAAATAACCAACTTATTGCTGCATTATTAGGAAAGCAGAAGGCTCTGGCACCACAATGATGACTCTTCTGGCCACTTCTGGTGGGTCCTGGACAGATTGTAATTCTACAAAGTGGGTCCCAGTGCTAAAACGTTTGAGAACCACTAAGTGTTTAACTGCCTAGGCTCCAAGATGTTTCTAGCCTCTGGAAAAGTGACGAAAAGCCTGAACTTGTGCTCCTCAAGTTCCACAGATGAAGCTGAGGAGCTGTTTGCCTTTTTGAAAGAGAAAATGTCAGCACTAGATATAGCTCTGAAGTCAAAGCAATATACTGTTCTGGAAAAGCATATTGTACTATTTGCAAAGGATATGCGGGAACAGAAGAGAATAAATGCTTGAGGTTATTTTCTTCTGTAGTCATCTTGCATTCTGATCCTCATGTCTTGTTTGTATTTTTCTTCATACTGTGGCAACAGTTTGTCTCTTATGTGACTGGTCACTTTCACAACTGGAACAAAAAAATTAGCTACAGTGTGTTAATTTGAGCCAGGCTCTCTGACATGTACTGCGTCCTTGTGCTGTGTTCCTCCTTACATGCACACAGGTTGGAGAATGCCCTTCCTTTGCTGAGCACAGGAGTTCAGTGCTTCAGATTCTCACACATCTAGTGTTAAGATGTTAAGAGCTAGAACAAGCCTACTATTATGTGGCAATGTACTTGGGTGGGATTTGTTTCATGATTTCATGTGAAAATGCAGTCAAATGACCACTGCCTGTATCAGTTATTTTATGGAAGTATTCATGGTCTACTTCAGCACAAATGACTAACACATTGCCATTGTAATTCCCTATCAAATATTACTTGAACCAAGTAGAATAAACTAATCACTGGGTTGAGAAGAAAGAACCTTGTCAATTGTATGGGAGTCAACCATGGGTGAAAATTTGGATTTGCAATTAGACAGCCATAAAAAGCACATGACAATATCAAAAGCATTTGTCTCTAAGATCCTTAGTGTGGTTCCATTCTGGCTTCTTTTCCTTCCTATAAACTAGGACTACTTGGTATGCAAGCAGCCAGTGAGTGCTTTTATTTGGAAAGGTAACACAAAATCTATTATCCTATCCTCCTTCAATGTGCCCAAGCAGTATAATGGAAAGCTCTGCTTAGCTTTGAGTAGATTGGATAAACTATTTAAACCGGGTCCCACTTTTTAGAATGGCACTCATGTAGGGACCCACAGGAAGTGATGTCATTAACTTGAAAGTGATGTCACAGCCAAAAGTGACATCATCAAGCACTGTCATTGTAACAATCAAATTACACTCCCAGAATGCAAACTGGCATTCTTGGACTGTAGCAATTTCACAACCACGAAACATTCCTGACAGAAGCCAAGTATGGGACAAAATATTATGTAAAAACGCTGAATTAAAGCACTGTTTGTGTGAGCTACAAACTAACTTGTGCATTTTCTGTATAGAGGCTGCCCAAATTCTGCACTAAATATTGTTACAAATTTTTGTAGCCACTTGCAATGCTGTAAGTGGATTTTGGAAGCAAAATTTCAGAGTATCCCAACAAATGGCTATTAATCATGACAACTACAGTATGTCTTCCAGATTGAGAGATCGTGTATGAATACAAGTTGCTGAAGAGAGCAAAAAACAATGGAAGGTGAATATTTGTCTACATGTTTTGCTTCTGGGCTTCCTAAAGGAATCTGGCGGGCTACACTCTTGTTTGAAAAACTGTGCATCCTAACAACTTTAGATCCTTTGAGACTCTCACTTTGGCCAAGATCCAAGGCATACTCATCCAGGAGAATAAAGTTAAGGGAAACAAACAGCGAGTCAGCAGGAAGAGAATTGCACTGTGCTGCTACATTTCAAAAAAAAACAAACTATAATAAGTTATGAATACAGGAAATACTATGTAGTGCTAAATAGGCCAATACCTGATATACATGCACTAGATATATAAGGGGAAAGGAAGGGTGTCATGCCTTTGAACTACATTAAGATGTACTGTATATATAAATTCGGTAAAATACAAATCTGTATTAAATTGTGTTACCAATCCTCATTTGAGACTACTGCAAAGATGATTTTTAATGTAAACTAAGATTTTGTTATGGTGAATTAGTCTGAGTCTTTAAGTTACCACAAGGGTGATATATTTGAAGCGTTCTGGAAGGATTCCCCCCCCCCCCACACACACACAGCAAAGAAACCTTGTATCATTATAAAGTAACACACTGTTGGGGTGGGTGGGAGGAAAAGAGAAATTTGACAGAGAGCTCTCTAAAATATGCAGTTATTAACTAGCCCTTTTTGTGGGAAACCTGAAATTCAAATTTCCAAAGCTGCTTGCTTTTTTAAAAATGTTCAACAATAAAAAGTAACTTAACACTACAACTGAAACAAATAGGAATCAATACTACAATAAATACAGGTGTGTCCCAGTATCCACTGATTCACTATCCACTGTTTCAGTTACCGACGGATACCATGGATACTGGGTTGCCTATTAAAAAGAGAGATTTAAACAAGTCTCTTTTTTTAAAACTTCATTTACCTCTTTTTTTACCTTGTTGCAAGAAAACCACTGATGTTCCCCTACCTGTAAAAAAAGCATCTCCAGAATCTGTGGTTTCAGATATCCATGGTGGGGTCCAGAACGGAACCCCAGCAGATACTGGGGCGTGCCTGTACCTACCAACAGACTTAGGAGAAGTCATAATTTCTAACCTAAACTACATCACAAGGTAAGGAGATTAGTGAGACAAAGCAATTTTACACTGAAATGATTACTAAAGCAGAAAGCAACTGTAGTACTGACCTCAGTCAACTCAAACACAGCAGACAACAAAAGTAAGGGGCTGCAATATTATCATCCTACACACTTACTCACTGAACTTAGCTACAAAAATAAAAAATGCAGCATATCATCTACACACGATGTCATGTTTTAAGATGGTTTACTATGTAATTTTACATCTGAGACACCTAAACAACTGAACCATTAGAATTTAACATTTTACTGGCTGAATGCATGGAAATACACACATATGCATAGTAATGACAGTGAGTAGCTAACCCAAGTAAACTAGAAAAAGAGTGAAGTTTGAGATGCTGTGAATGCAAAATAAAAATGTCTCAAATGTGAACATTTAGGTAGGTCAGAAGTCCATCATAACTGGTCCTGCTGCATTACAAACCAACCACCTCCATTCCCATAGTGGGAGACAAACTCTATTCAAAACAAGAAAATCTAAGATGCCATCCCCACCTACTGGGCTGTTGGCTGCTCTTTCAAACATGCCATTCATCTAGGCTCCATATATGCATCCCCTTGACTGCTGATTAGCACACGTTTCCCACATCATGCTGAAACTCCTGGCTACAGAACTCCGGAGGCCACCCTGTCTCAGGCGTGAATCTCATGTTTCTCCCACAACCAACCCCGTCTTTTCCAGGGTTTCTTTGATCCCATACGTAGCTTGAAGAAACAGACTGGCTATGGGGATAGCGGGCCTCCCTCTTGGTTAAAGAGGCACAGACACCTGGTGAACGCGTGTGGCTGAACTTCTGTTAATGTACGAGAGGGGTTTCGCCAGGTGCTCTTCCTTTTTCTTTCTCAAGCAGGAAGTGGAAACGGAGAGTTTGCCACTGGCCCGTTTGATTGCCTTCTCTGTCGTCAAGATCTCCCTTTCCACTTCCTCCTGGAGCCCTTTGGAAGAAAAAGGAGGAGTACTGGGCGAAACCCAGAGTGTTCTGGGGCGCGTGCAAGACTGAGAGTGCTCCGTCCTAGGCTGAGAGGGAGGAGAAAGGAGGCCTGAAAGGCGCCCACAGAGGAAGGGAAAGGATGGGATCTTCCTCTTCTCTCACACACACCCCCGCTGCATCCGGAAGGCGCCCACCGAGCTCGTGTTTTATTACGTAGTTCTTCCAACATTTTTTCAGGATTAGACGCCGCTTTCGGTTTCCGGCGAAGGGAAGGGAAGGCGCGGAGCGGAGAAAGTGAAGACCGCCCCGCGAGGGGAAGGAGGGAGGCAGCGAGGCAAGAGCCGGAAAGGGACCGAGCGGAGACGCCGCGGGAAGCGTTGGCTGCTCCCGTCGAGCTCGCCGCGTGGCTGACTCCCACCCAGCGGCACAGGCTCGGCCCAATGTGGCGAGGCGCCGGGTAACAGCCGGGAGCCGGGTCCGAGCGGCAGGCCGCTCTGAGGGAAGGGCGTCCTGGGCCGGCTCTGGGGCGGGGTGCGCCGCGGCAGGACCGCTCCCCTGCCCGCCTCACCTGGCTGTGGAACGCGCTCTCGGCCAAGCCTCGGACGCAGCCGTTCTTCAGGCCATCGTGCCCGGGCGCGCAGCCGTTGGCGCGGGGCTGGGGACTCAACTTCGCGGCGGCCCCCTTCATTCTGCCGGCTCCAACGGCGGCGGCGGCGGCAGCAGCAGAGCAGAGCAGAAGACTACTATACCCAGGGCCGGTCCCTGCGAGTCTCTCGCACCGGAAACCCGGCCAAGAAGCGCAGCCACTCCCCGGCGGCGACGTCAGCGGGGCGGGGCCGGCGCAAATTACTACGGCGACTAGGTTTGCCCCCCAGCAGGTAAGGTGCGGGAGCGGCCTGGAGCCGCAGCAGGATCCGAGAGTGTTTGCCTGTCCCTGGGTGCGGGCGGGGAAGGGCAGCGGAATTCGGAGGCGGAAGTGTGGTGGGGATGGAGCCCCGGGGTTCGACTTAGCCAATCACGAGAGAAAGAACTCTCGGAGCGGCGCGAGTGAGAGAGATGAGCCAATCAGCAGACGCGGAACCCAAACGGGGGGGCGCAAGAGAGAATGAATGGGCCTTAGGACTGAGGAGCCTCCGCTGGAGCGAGCCACGGGCATCTGCTGCAAAGGCTCCTTTCTTGCTCTGTAATACCCACCAGAAGAAAGGTATGGGGGCGGAATAGAAAGGGTAAAGTGGGTGGAAGGAGCGGGTGCAGAGAGGTCACAGAAGGAAATAACGGCAGATTTTGCAATCATGCCTCCAAAGTTCTACAGGTTTTACATTCAAGTAAGTACACAAACTTGTTCAGAAATGCAGCATTTTTTTTGTTTCAGTGTATGATTCACGGATTCCGGAGAGCATTTCAGGGCCCTGGGAACTTCTTGGAGAGGTGCTTCCCTTCCTTCCCAGCCTCCCCACCTTCTGGTTCTGCCTATGAACATAAGAGCCGTCGTTCACAAGCTGCTCAGACTAACTGCAGTCCTATGCATGTCTACTCAGAGGTAATCCCCTTTGAGTTCTGTGGGACGTGCTCTCAGGCCAAAGAATCTGGTCCCTTTCAGGCTCAACTGTTCTCCAAACCGGGGGGGGGGGGACAGTGACACATGCAGCGTGTCTCAAAAATGTACACAGATTTTAATGAGCTCTAATTCACACATATTTCCTCGTAGAAAACCTGCAACACTCAAACTTTGAAGGGAAGCAATTGAACCATCTCAGCACACATGTTGATAGATGTCTGCAGATGCTTTAGTCAGCGGTGTACCGATGCAAATGAGGAACACTTGGATCTAATTCATTAGATTAACAGGAAGCCCTGTCAAAAGTGTCTGGGAAAGAATAAATGGAGAGAGGAATAAGAATGATACCACTGGACGTCTACCACACCACAGAAAAGTCACAATGCTTCCTTAAAACAGATTGTTTGTTTGTTTGTTTAATGAATTTTTACCCCTCCTTTCTGCCCCAAGGGCACCCAAGGCAACTTACAACATTAAAATTATAAACATTAAAATAAGATAAAACTAACAAATAAAATAATTAGCATTTTAAAATGAACAGGCCCCCATGGTTGCAGTTAAAAATGCTAACCAGCATGTCAGTAGTTAAAAGCTTCTTTAAGATTACCAAGCTTTCAAGTTATAGTGGTAAAGGGTGTCAAAAATAGACTCTCAAATTTAATTTGTATGGATTTGAAGCAAAGTTTCCTTTTTATTACAAGTGTTTGCAAAGGCTGGTGACCTCAGAGCACCAGAAGTCACACTTTTTGATTACAGAGTTAAGCAATTCATACTTTTTTTTAAAAAAAAAAAGTGACACCTCTTCTTTCTTTACCCTTATTGACCCAATGGATTGGAGCATTAAGCCAATCTGAAGCATTTAAACAGAATATACACCCATTTCATATAGTCTCCCAGACATGTAACCCCTCCCGTTACATACGTCGCATGTGCATTTAAATCAACATTTGTGCTCTAAGAGGTGTGTAGTTTAGTATGTATAGATCTATAAAGCATGTATAGGGACGTGGTGGCGCAGCGAGTTAATCCGCTGTCGCTGGGCTTTCAACCGCAAGGTTGGGAGTTCGAGGCTGCGTGACGGAGTGAGCTCCCGTTGCTTGTCCCAGCTCCTGCCAACCTAGCAGTTCGAAAGCACCTAAAATGCAAGTAGATAAATAGGGACCACTTTGGTGGGAAGGTAACGGCGTTCCGTGCGCTACGGCGTAGAATCATGCTGGCCACCATGATCGGACAAAAACGCCGGCTCACAGGCTTTGAAACGGAGATGAGCACCGCCCCCTACAGTCGGTCACGACTAGACCATTCGGTCGTGGGGAAACCTTTACCTTTTTTATAAAGCATGCGCAATTTGTTACAACCCTTTGTAAACTTTTTAACTCTAATTAGCCTACCTTGTTAGTAGAGACACTGATCTTATCTATTTTGCTTCTTCACTTATCTACTTTTGCTTGTGTGTTTTGCCTCGTTAGTAGAAGCACCTATACTACTCCTTAAATATTTTAATGCCAAGCCTTTGAAGCTGCTTGCTAGTGAATAATTCCACTAAGCAAAGCTATTTTCTATGTTACTATTTGCTCCAAATTACAGGTTTCATGCTTTTAGCTTTTCTGCCCCAAATCAGAGATTTTTATTCCACACAAGGGGACTTCAGCTATCTTAATATCTGCTGAATGTCTAACTTGGCACATTCTAACTTGAATGAGAAGTCCAATGAATTCTTTCTTTTGACTGTTAACAACTTTATCTTTCAGAACTTGAGAAAAGGAACAAGGGGGTTTGCCATACTGAATTAACAGCCCAAGCCTATGCATGACTTCTCAGAAGTAAGTCCCATAGAGTTCAATGGCACTACTCCTCTGTCAGTGTATAAAATCGCAGCTTTCATCCTTACCCACAGAGAAGAACTGGTGGAAGAAGAGAAAATAGCAGGGACATGGGGGCAAGTGACTATATCATCTTACAAAGAAAAGCAAATGTGTACCTTGGCTTTAAAGAGACCTGATTTTTTAATGCTTTATTTTATTTTATATAAATAAGAGGAGAAAATTTTTTTAATTCTTTAATTATTTTAATATTGTTTTAATTATTGTTTTAATTGTCAGATATTGTGTTTTATTGTATTTTATTGTTGTAAGCCGCCTTGGGTGCCTATGGGGCAGAAAGGCGGGGTATAAATTAAATAAATAATAATAATTGGGAAAAAAAACCTTAGGATAAGCATTACATGGATATGTTGTAATACAATGAGAGCTGATTTTAATGGGCTCAGAGAAAATTTACATTTTGTTCTGTAGCAGGAACTTCTGAAGGGGAAAACCAGTTCAAAAGGATGATAACTTTGGAAAAATGAGATACTGAAAGCCCAACTGCAAAGAGTTTCCCTAAGAAGAAAAGTTGGAATACCTGTAAGGAAACAGGGCAGCTAGCTGTACAAACAGCTTTCTGAAAAGCTGCTAAGCCAGAAGAAGGATACACAAGTAGAGCTTGCACCTGCAGGGATGGTGGTAGGAATGAGTTGGGAATGCTAAAGCACAGTATGAGCCTAGGCTGGCAAAGGGGGGTTGTGTTTTTGTTTGTTTTGACTATGTATGAAACAAGAGGAAGATTAAGGAAGTGAGAAGGCAGAGGAAGTCTGTGGCTTAGATAAGATGATAAATGGTAATTCATGAAAGGTGGAAGGCAGAGCTGCTGGTGTCCCAGTCTGACATTAATGAGACACTAATGAAGGGAGGGCCATCAAGGATTAAAATGGAAAAAGAAATAGCCAGGAAACAACTAATAAACGGATGTCAACCTCCAGGGCAAGATTAGCTGCCAGGCTACTGAAGGAGCTGGTGGATATGATCTTGGGACCATTGCTGTAATCTTTGAGAACTCCTGGAGGTGAGACCTGGAGGGCTGGGGAGGAGCAAATATTGTCCCTATCTTAGAAAAAGGGGGAAAGGAGGTTCCAGGAAACCACAGGTCAATCAGCTTGACATCAAAGATTCTGGAACAACTACTCTGTTTCAGGATGTTCGTGAAATAGAACATCAGGATGTTTGTGAAATAATATAGTAGGATGATTCCTAGGAGCCAGCATGGGTTTGCCAAGAATATCAGGCCAGACTTCTCTCATGTCCTTGATAGAGAAACTGGCCTACTTGATAGTGGGAATGCGGAGGCATAATGTACCTAGATTTCAGCAAACCATTTGGATTAGCTTCCCATGATGTATTTGTAGGTAAAATGTGGGCCAGATCAGACTACCATTAGATGGGTCCAGAGCTGGCTGAACATCTATTCCCAATCTATATATATAAAGAAGAGCCTGTGTGTGTGTGTGTGTGTGTGTGTGTGTGTGTGTCTCGCATAGGCTCCGCAACACCTGGAGCGATCGGCACGAAACTTGGCACGCATACACCTTGCAGCCTGGCGACAAACACTGCGGGGGTCGGTGCCCCCTAGCGCCCCCGGGGGTGGGGGTACGTGGGGGTCCCCGCATGAAAACAGTCAAAATCGGCGTCAAATCCACAGTTTCCGGGGTCGCCGAGATGAGCGGCGATGCCCCTGATGCCATTGGAGTCCGGGTTCAGCCCCCCCTTGACATGGGGGGCAAGAAGGGGTGCGAAACAAAATGTCCGCATGCCCCGCTGGAACGCCTGGACCGATTGGCACCAAACTCGGCATGCAGAAGCCTAGCGGCCTGGCCACAAACACTGCGGGGGTTGGGGGGCCCTAGCACCCCCGGGGGTGGGGGTACGCGGGGGTCCCCGCGTGAAAACGGTCAAAAATGGCCAATATCGGTGTCAAATCCACAGTTTCCGGGGTCGCCGAGATGAGCGGTGATGCTCCCGACGCTGTTGGAGTCCGGGTTCAGCCCCCCCTCGACATGGGGGGCAAGAAGGGGTGCGAAACAAAACGTCTGCCATGCCCCGCTGTGATGCCTGGACCGATTGGCACCAAACTCGGCGTGCAGAAGCCTAGCGGCCTGGCGACAAACACTGCGGGGGTCAGGGCCCCCTAGCACCCCCGGGGGTGGGGGTATGCAGGGGTCCCCACGTGAAAATGGTCGAAAATGGCCCAAATTGGCATCAAATCCATAGTTTCCGGGGTCGCCGGGATGAGCGGCGATGCTCCCGACGCCATTCGAGTCTGCGTTCGCCGCCCCCCCCCCGGCGTGGGGTGCGAGAAGGGGTGCGAAACAAAACGTCCACCATGCCCTGCTGGAACGCCTGGACTGATCGACACGAAACTTGGCACGCATACACCTTGCAGCCTGGCGACAAACACTGCGGGGGTCAGACCCCCCTAGCACCCCTGGGGGCAGGGGTACGCAGGGGTCCCCACATGAAGACGGCCGAAAACGGCCAAAATCGGCCTAGAGTCCATAGTTTCCGGGGTCACCGAGACAAGTGGCGACACTCCCGACGCCGGTGGAGTCCAGGTTCAGCCCCCCCTCGGTGTGGGGGGCAAGAAGGGGTGCAAAACACAGCATCGGCCATGCCCTGCTGGAACGCCTGGAGTGATTGGCACCAAATTCGGCACGCACGTGCCTTGCGGCCTGGTGACAAACACTGCGGGGGTCAGGCCCCCCCTAGTGCCCCTGGGGGTGGGGGTACATGGGGGCCCCCATGTGAGAACGGTCGAAAACGGACAAAATCGGCATTGGATCCATAGTTTCCGTGGTCACCAAGGTGACCGGCGATGCTCCTGATGCAGTTGGAGTCCGGGTTCGGCCCCTGTCAGCATGGGGGGCGAGAAGGGGTGCAAAACTCAAATTCTGGAAGATCATTTTGTTACCCGGGCAACGCCGGGTAACAAAAAGCTAGTGCATTTTAATAAACGGCTCCACACCAGAGGTTTTGAGTAGAACGCTGGGACCCTGTGCTGTACAAATACTTTTATAAATAACATGGCTGAGGGGAGGCTTATCAAATTTGCAGATGACACAGAGCTAACTCTCTGGTATACTGAATTGGGATTCAAAATTATCTTGACCAGCTTGATCATTGGGCCCCTGGCAACAAAATGAAGTTGTTAAAAAGAAAATATTAAACCCTGTACATAGACACACACAAAAAACCACAATATATTGGAAATAAAATCATTTTCTCTGTCAATCTATCAGTATATCTTCTGTTTTTGCATTTATGTAATGTGGAAAATTCACCAGTGTATAGACTGTACATATTTTCTGTACACTTTCTGGAAAGTGTATTTCCATTCAGAGTGTGTGTGTGTGTGTGTGTGTGTGTGTGTGTTAGGCCTCTACCAGAAAACCACAACTAACAGCTGTCAGTATGTACCTAGTTCCAAACTTAATATAGTCAAAAGCATTATTTTAGGATAACAATTAATTGAATAACAATTAATACATTGTTTGAAATCTGTAAATGTGATATCTGGAGATGTAAAATTTCCAGAAATTTTGAAGCTCGGAAAAAAACCCTGTTTTTTCCAGAAAAAAAAGGAAATTTTTGGAAAAATTGAAAAAATGCTGCATTAGCACTTTTTTTTCCTTTTCAAGATTGAAAGTCATTCTCTTACTTTAGGAGCCTAAAATATGACTATGGATAATTTGACTTGGCATACAATTATCACAACTAGCATATTAAAAATATAGTGTATCCAAATAATGATTACAAACAGAATTTACTTTTTAAAATAATATTTATTTGTAATTGTAACAAATAGAGCAACAATCTCCTGAACTGTTACTAGTTTATGTGGAACAGACAAAAAAAACCACCACAAAACAACTTTTAAAAATCCAGAAGTAACAATTTCCTCTCCACAGTATTAAATAAAAATAAAAAGAACCATTCTCATAAAAAGAATTGAAGAGGGGGGAAGTGTACAGAAGGGAGTGGGACTAAGTTTCAATGAATGGGCATGAAATTTATTCAGAATCATTTTCTGAGCCGTAATTATCAGTGTCACTCTCTGTTTCTGCAGCTACGCTGTTATGTCTGTCATTAACACAGTTATTATGGACTTCTAAAAACTGAATTTGCCCGGATTGAAACAAGCTTCTCTACCCTTTCACATGTCAGTTTATTTCTGGATTTAGCGTGTTTCCAAACATAGACCAGATTCTTTCACATGCTCAGAGGATGGAGGAGTCTGAAGAAGGTGAGAAGCAAAAGGAGTCAGAGGCTGTGTTAGAGATGTAAAATTTCCGGAAATTTTGAAGCTTAGAAGGAAACCCAGTTTTTGCATTGGAGGGTTCAGTTTGTAACCTAGGACTTGCTAGTCAGTGCACAGAAATTAGAATAATCTGATACCATAATTATTTTTAGAAATTATTTGGAAAAAAATGGGTTTTTTTTTCCAAATTTTTCTGGTTTTTTTCCAGGCCTTCAAATCTCTAGTGATATCTGTGATGCACATGTCATGAATTTGCATAAAACCATTGAAGACTAAACAGGGCTTCTGATGTCTGGGAAAGTACTGGCCAGATGGCAGCCCTACCTGGGGTCTGAGTCCCATGGAACTATCCCCAGCAACCCCACCCTTTCACAGCACTGACACCGTGTCTTCTGCAATTCTACTCACAGGAAAACTCCAGTCTTCTCTAGAACATCTCCAGAAGGTGCCCATTAAGCCTCTGCTTGAAGACTATCTCTAGGGAGGGAGAACCCATCATTTCCCCTTGGTAATCTGTTCCAATGTTGAACCAATTATTATTTATTGAATTTATATTCTGCCTTTCTGCCCTGTATTGGGGCATCCAAGGCGGCTCACAGTATTAAAAATACAAACAGTGAATAAAAGATAAAAACAATACAAGATAATACAAGTCTTATTATTAAGCATTTCTTTCTGATATTTATTATAGTCTCTGTACTGATTTTTCTTCTTTGATGGGCAGCCCCACTCCAAGACAGTGCTGCTAATGCATTCAGCAGCAAAATATTTCAGGCTGGAGATCTTGAGATAAATGGACATTTGTCAACAGATATTGCTTGGGATGTGGTGGCGCAGTGGGTTAAACTGCTGAGCTGTGAGCTTGCTGACTGGAAGGTTGGCAATTTGGGACCATGCAACGGAGTGAGTGTGTGAGAGAGAGAGAGAGAGAGAGCCAGCCAGCCAGCCAGCCAGCCAGCCCCAATCTGAATTTATTAGAGAGAGAGATTTCTCCAAGCACCTAACCCTGCTGTCAAAAAGGTAAGCTAGTTGTAACCCAGAAGGGTTGAATTCTATTATCCCAATGTCTGCAGGTGTACACAAACTCTTTACAACTTCATATTTACATAGTATTAATTAAGCTCATTAATTAATCAAATAAAAAGGAATGTGTTCCAATATGTAATTTTTTTTCTTTTGTTCTGGCAGAAGGGGGGGGGGGAGTTTGACACACCAGCAGAGCTGAGTTACGAATTTTCCAAATTTCTGACACACCAAGCCCAAAAGGTTCGCCATCACTGTCCTAGGACAAACACTGGCTCTTCGGCTTAGAAACGGAGATGAGCACTGCCCCCTACAGTCACGACTAGACCATTCGGTCCTGGGGAAACCTTTGCCTTATTGCTTGGGAAAGGAGGGTTAGAATAGAAGCCAATCTCCACCCACTCCCTGCCCCGTAATACCCTCTCCCCCCCCTCCCCTGCCCCTCTGCTGCCTGGCGCATAGTTTACCTTCTCTGGTTTGCAAGTCAAGGTGCTACTACCTTCACATTTGCCTCTATCACTGTACATTCTGATAGCACACATTTGCAACCGCTCCCATAAGGTGAGTATAGAATCCTGCAGTTAAGTTTCCAACCAATTTGATTGAAGATTAGACTACACTCTCATTAGTTATCCTTGCAGAGTACTGTTAACAGTTGTGAGATTCAATAGGTGGGACTTTTCCCATCTCTTCATTTCATGTGAGATGATGGGAAGAAGGGAGAAAGAGGAGACAATGCACATTGAAACAGTGATGCAAGTAAGAAGAGCAGCTAAGGTGAGACCAGTTAGACCGAGCCACTTAAAAAGGGATGCTATTCAGAACAGTCCAGTCCAGAACCTTTATTGGCATCACAATAAAACATCACTATTACAGCAAGAGAATAAACAACACAAAGGAAAAAGAGAAGAAGGCTAATCTTACATCTCTGGGTTATTACAAGAGAGGTTTGAACTGCACAGCACCTTCAAAAGATTAAATGAAGATATTTGGCCACAATCCTTGTGCTCTCCTGATTTTCCCCATGTAATACGTATCTTATAACCTCAATTTCTGATTTCCAAGTAAAAATGCCAAATTGATCTAAATGTTGCTGACGAAGGTCCTATTCAGAACTGTGAGCAGAGGATGCAAAATTCTTTGAAACACCCTGATGATGCTTTCCAAAGGTGAAAGTGAAACCTTGGGACTAAATCCCACAATGTGTGTTAATCCATGGCTTGAAGACTCAAGCAACATTTTTAATTATGTTTAAGAAGAGTAGCGTTAACAAGCGCTCTTGTGGGATCCAGACCAGGACCGAGATCTTGGGGTGCTGGTGGATGAAAGTGTCAACCCACTATGTGGGGGTGGTGAAGGAGGCCAATTTCATGCTTGGGATCGGTAGTAAGAGGATTGAAAATAAAACAGCCAATATTATCATGAAAAGAGAAACTCATTTTTGGGATCCCAAGCCATGTCCAAAACCTGAAAGATTTCCCAACGTTTCATCCCAACTTTGTCAGGCTTTTTCAAGAGAGTGATCTAACTATCCTATACCCCCCCCCAAAAAAAACCCCAATAACGCATTCAATAACCTTCTGTATGTAACGTATTACATACATTAGCCAATATTGTATTGCCATTGCACAAATCGATGGTAAGGCCACATCAGGAGTATTGCACAAAGTTCTGGTTGCCAGATCACAAAAAGGATATGGTGGAACTAGAAAAGATGCAGAAGAGAGCCACCAAAATGATTGCTGGGCTGAGAAAAGGTTACAGCACTTGGGGTTCATCAGTCTAGAAGAGGCGCCTGAGTACATGATTCAGATGTACAAAATTATGCAGGGGGTGGATAGAGGAATGCTCTTTTATCTGACACAACACCAGAACCAGGGGACATTACTAAAATTGAGTGGCAGGAGAGTTAGAATAGATAAAAGAAAATATGTCTTTACCCAGTGTGTAATTAGTCTGTGGAACTCCTTGATGCAGGATGTGCTAATGGCATCTGGCCTAGATGCCTTTAAAAGTTGAGTTGGCAGATTTAGGAATTCAATCCCAGGTTAAAAACCATGATGAGCATGTACAGTGAGATTAGTTGGTCGCTCATTATGAGGGCCAGGTAGGAAAAAACAGCAAAAAAGCTGTCATCCAAATTGCTGGGGATGGCAGTTCTTTTGGCTACCCCAGACTGGCAAGAGAGGGATGGCGTGTTCAGTAGGTTTTACGATTTTAAAAATGGTCACTTGTGTTTAATAAAGTTAAATCCAAGCCATGGTATGGAGTCTTCATTGTGGGGTGCAATGGTAAATGGGCTACCTCAGAATGCCAGATGCAAGTGAGTGGCAGCAAGATGCAAGTATCTGGTTGTCTTGTGTGCTCCCTGAGGCTTCTGGTGGGCCACTGTGAGATACAGGAAGCTGGACTAGATGGGCCTTTGGCCTGATCCAGTGGGGCTGTTCCTATGATTCATTAGAGCACAAGAGGCTGCTAAGACTTTATACTGTCTTAGGGAATGCTTGATCACACAGCTGAAGCTCAGCTCAACTCCCCTGCAGCTTCCCTATGCAGGGTGCTCTGGATCAGGAATCTCCAAATCCTGGCCTGGGGGGCAGATGTGGCCCTCAGAGAGCTCTATCTGGCCTATGGCAAGGCTTTGGTGCCCTATGAGCCTCTGGCCCTCCTGATCTTGCTGGCATGGACTGCATCCTTCAAGCTGTGCTCTAGTTTGTGCGGAGGGTGTTCTGACAGCCAGGGAGGCCATGTGTAGCCTCCCCAGCCCTCAGAATGTCTCCGGAAGGCTGAAAGTAGTCACTTCCCGGTTTTCCCAAAGACACGGAAGTGACATTTTTAGGCCCTCTGAAGGCCTTAGATGGCTTTCTGAGGGTCGGGGAGGCCGTCCCAGCCCTCAGAACATGCTGTGGGTGTTTCCTGTGATCTGCTGGTTCCAAGATATTTACTCCAGCACATTTAAGTAAGCTGCTTGTGAAGTGGAGGAATGGGAGTCCATCAAAGTGTGTGCCATATTTCTGTGATGTGTGTTGGTGCTTGGAGGAATTCTGAAACTCTGAGCCCATTCATTCATGTATCTCAGTTCCGTCTCTAATGCATTTATTTTAATCTTATACTCAAATGTATTTATTTATTTTTTCGGCCCTCCACACCGTGGCAGATATTTGATGCGTCCCTCTGGCTAAAATATTTGGAGACCCCTGCTCTGGATGATGGTGGAGCTCAGCAGTGACGACAGCATCACTGCTCGTGCTCCAGAGGCACCCCTGCGCAGCCCCCATTCAGCTCTGCCCATTTCCCTGGGAGATTAGAAGGGACATAGGTCTCAAGCTGTTTCTCACTGATCATTTCTTTGTATGATGTTTTATTTTTATTTTTATTTAACAACTGATAATTAAATTTTAATAATTAGTTTTAAAGTAACTGTTAATTGGATTGAATTAATTAATTAAAAAAAGAACTTTTAATTGAATTGTTACTTTAAATGTAATTGTTAGTTGAGTTAAATCAGTCATTTAATTTAAAAAAATTGTCAGTTAATTGTTAATTTAATTAATTAGATTAAACATGCACATTTGAACTAAACAACATGTGGTAAAGGTGATGTGTATTGTGTAGTCAGTTACATTTCAGTGCAATGTACATTTTTAAGTAAAGTTTCATTTCAGCGAACTTTAATGGCCATTTTATGTGATACTTGTTAATGGCCACAATTCTCCACCGATCTGTTAATCTCCATGAATGAAACGGCCACCACGTCAACACTGCTTATTCACACGCACACATGTGTCCTACATGTGTCATGCATACACAAATAACTGAAATTGGGGAAATTAGCTAGCGAGAGGTCAAATTTAGCAGTGTGACAATTTTGGATTGTTGACATGGATGAGCGGTGGAACAACCTCAAATTGCCTCAGAAATAGGTTAATAGCAATCATGACACATAATTTTTTCAAAGAAAATAGAGTTTATTAAAGAAATATAGATAACAAGTGAAAGGCACATTTAATTCCAGGTACTTTTGCTCAGAAGATCAGTAAATGGACTTGCAAACGGCTGTATTTGGACAGCAGGAATTAACTGGAGAAGGGGTGTGTGTGTGTGTGTGTGTGTGTGTGAGAGAGAGAGAGAGAGAGAGAGAGAGAGAGAGAGAGAGAGAGAGAGA
>JAJKFI010017076.1:0-36028 GCA_029204185.1 Lerista edwardsae | reverse complement strand
TTTTTAACTCACAGCCTAGTTAACAACCTGACACTTTGTTTTTTTTTAATGCGAAGCATTTCATGTAACCCGACTCTCATCTTTTGATGGTATGATTAGACTTGCTTTGTTGAATACTTACTGGTGAAGTGTGTTGCAAAAGACCCATGTCAGGCATAAGAGCCATTGTTGCTTCTGCATTGTCCTTTGCTGTGGTCTAGTTGACCTGTGTAGGGGGCTGCTGGAAGAAGGAGAGAACCTTTATGTCAGTAGCATTGGCAGCTAGCAAATTGCCTACCCATCTGTAAACACAAATATCTCCATAGAGCAGCTATGATATGCCAAGGGGTGATGCAGTTACCAAAACACTGTCTAAAAACAAAGTGAACCAAAATATGCAAACTTTGTCTGTTGTCCATTTGCCAAATAACGTTTTGGACAGTATTTCAGCAGACCCCGCATTAGAGATGCCTCCTGTGTTTATCTGGAATTGTAAGGGAAGGCATATAATTTTTGAGACGAAGCAGGGAAGGGGGAAACCTTATGGAGCCTGAGGCTTAAGGCTATTGGCCCCAAAGCTAATGGTGGCCCATATGTTTTATAGTCTATGGGGCAGCTTGCCCTAGAAGTTGCAACTTGTAAGTCTTAAATTGCACTGCACTCCTAAGCCTCTGTGTTGCTAATAATGTACATATATTCTAGATCTTTTGTAGATATTATAACATTTTAAATGAAATTTTTAATTACCTCCCCAAAATGTTTTCTTCCAGAAATGCTACTTTTTTTACACCTTGAACAATTAACACAAAGGTGGGTACCATATGGGTAGGGATGGACAGAACAAGATACTACATTGACTTTTAAAGAAAGTAACTGTGCATGTTAAGCCAGGAGAAACAGCTTGACAAAAACAAACTTTGTTCTGGTTAATAAAAACTCCAAGAAAAACCTGTGTGAGCATTTTACTTTTCAAGTTAACATGCTTACTTATTTTGTAATACCTGCAAATATTTTGCATGCTGTCCCACTGTGTTGTGAGGAGTTGATCTGTTAAAAGGTGAAACCTGAAGCATGGAGGGCCTACTGCAGTGGTACCCAACCTTTTTTGCACCGGGATCGCCTTTTAGGTACAACCTATCAGGAACCCCCTAGGGCTGAAAGTGGTGTCATTAACCCACTTCCAATAGGAAATGGTCATTGTTTTTAATAAATCACACTTTTTGAAAGTTGAAAGAACTCCACATCCTTTTTAGAATGTTCTGAATAGAGAAGCCGTAGTGTAATGTTTGAATTCAGTGATGGGCAGTCCAATCCTAAGCAGCACCAGCGTAGTAAGGCTGGCACAGCAGGGCTGCATCCTAAACCCAGTAGGAGGCAGCAGCAGCGCATGGTAAGGGGAGGTTTTCCCCTTGCATCCAGGTAAGCCCCAGCCAGCCCTATGGGGCTGCTCGGATCTGTGCCTGCTGATTTGCAGGTGCAGATGAATGTGAGCAGCAGCAACCTGAATCGGGGATGGGGCTCATCCATCACCACCCACTGCACCGCCCTGTTATGTCCCCGGCAAGATCCTGAGCCGACCAATGCTGCTCCTTGCACCGGTCCAGCGCCCGACTCATTGGCGCAGGCGTGAGTGACAGCACATTTGCAACAGCACTGGATCAGCGCAAGATAGTCTTCAGAGTATTTATGTTCCTCTTCCCTTTGTGCTGAGACTCGCCTTGGCATGAACATGGAAAGCATGACATACCCGCTCAGAAAGAGATGCAGGTGAGACTTCATCTCATGCATATGCACACACCAAGACAAGCCCATGGCAAGCCTAATTCCCCTTACAGCCACAAGCATTAAGGCAGTTTAATGGGGAAGCCTCTTCCCTAGACAAAATAAAGATGGTGTTGCCCAGCTTCCAATATGGTAGTGCCCAGCTTTTTAAGTTAGCTGCCCCAAGCCCTTTGTGACCCCCATGAAAATTGGTTCATGATGCCCTTTGTGGGTCCCAACCAGTGATGTCATCCGGGCGCACCAAGAACCGGAACGCCCGGATGATTGACAGCCCTCCGCCCCTATGGCGGAGGGTTACCACGCTTCCCTGAGCCTCACAGCGCCCGAATCGCTCCATTTCAGAGCGATTCGGGACGCAAGGGAGCGAGGGCGGGCGGGCCCAGCAGCAGCTTGCCCGTCCTCCGGAGAGGCGGCGCGGCCCAGGCCCGTCCGCAGAACTGGCGGAAAGGCGTACTGGGCCGTTCCGCCTGGATGACGCCACTGGTCCCAACCCCTAGGCTGGGAACCACTGGCCTATTGTGATAAAATGTATAGCGTAAGATAGTCACTCCAGTTTGTCATCTCAACATTCTGTGGTATCAGTCACCTTTAGGAATACGGCGAGTGATTAAGAGTAGGAAAAACTTTAAACTTAGGCTCAGCCGTAATGCAAAACTCAAACCTGGACCCCGATACAGTAAAAATATAGGATGGTGTATGCAGTGGCGGACCTGGGGGGGACAAGGGGTGCAATTGCACTGGATGCTGGGCTGGGGGGCTGACGATGCACACCACTGAGGAGTGCTTCAGAGCTGCACCGGGTCGCTCCGAGAAGCGGCATCTGTGACCCCTTCTCAGAGCAACCAGGTGCGCTCCAAAGGGCTGTGCCCACCCCTTCTTGGAGGGGTGGGGGCCCTTTTGAGCTGTACGAGAGGGCAGGGGAAGCACCTGCTAGAGGAGCACATCCCTGGAGGTGTGCCCCTGGGTGCCACCCCCCCCCATCACTCCTGGTTTTATGTATATTTAAGTTGATGATCCATTGTTTGGCCAGGAGAGACAACAAATATTTGTCCTAAACAGATACTTAGGAGATCCCGAAGACAGTTTCATCATGTTTGACAATATTCTGGTTGCACAATTCAGTTTGTGCCACAAGGTCTACTTCGTGATCCACAGGTCTAGTTTGGACCATACAGCAACTATTAACCAAGGTTACTTTTCACCTATACCACTAGCCAGAAGTTTGTGAGAGATCTTACATGTTACGCTTAAATCTCCCCAAAATTTAACCACATCCCAGATTTGACCTTCTGCCTGTTTTGTGACTATTGTCTATTCTGCCAGAGAGTGCTGACTTTATTATTGATCCCAACTGTCGATGAAAGAAGTACTTTATGATAAAATATACTTGTGTCTCTTGAGGCCATAACTGGGAGAATAAAGTGGCCCGAGTTTAATTTTGAAATGTTTTCAATCTGCAAAGACGTATGTACAAGGGAGTTCTAGTGACCAATGCCAAACTTTTCTGTCCATTTGGTTCTTGAAAAGCACCTCACTAGCCTTTCAGTGGGATGTACTCCCGTGTATGTAATGTTGCAGCCTAAGAAGATACGCAATCAAGGAAAAATAAAATTCTCTGGAAGAGGAAAGGGGGGCATTCTTAATCCTGGGAGTTGCCCCTCCCATTCCTCGAATCAGGGCCGGACTTGCTGAAAGTCTCCTCCCACAGTGGGTGGGCATCCCAACTCCATAGAGCTCAGCATTTTTACCTCAGAGTTTTCCTCTTTCCATTTTTTTTGGCCCCAGCAGGGAGCCACAGCTTTGTTGGGGTTGCAGAGCGAGTGGACGAGCACTTCCCTGCTGGGCATGCCACCGCAGCACTCCCTCAAGCAGGGCCAGTCCTCTGGCTCGGCTGTGAGCCCCAGAGGCCTCAGAACAGACCATGCTTTTTTTTTGGCGGGAAAACAGGCAGCCCAACAACAACACTGCCGAAGAAGACCTGAGCAAGTGGGCAAGTGGCTTCCCCGCTGGGCATGCCGCTACAGCGCTTCCTCACGCAGGGCCTGTCCTCTGGCGCAGCTGTGAGTCCGAGACCTCAGAACAGGCTGCGCCTTTTTGGCGGGAAAACAGGCAGCCCAACAACAACACTGCCCAAGAAGACCTGAGCAAGAGGGCAAGTGGCTTTGCCACCGGGCACGCCGCCACAGCGCCTCCTCACGCAGGGCCTGGCCTCTGGCGTGGCTGTGAGCTGAACCTTTTTGGCGGGAAAACGGACAGCCCAGCAGCAACAAGGAGCCCAGGAGCCCTCTCGTCAGCAGCAGTCTGGGGCCTCGTCACTCAGTGAGCATCCTCCGCTTTCCCTTGCAGGGTGTCCTGCCAAAGGTACAGGGGAATTTGGGCAGGGCGGAGGAGATCAAGAACCCATCCAGGGCACCGGGGACCCAGGTAATGGCTACCCCAAGCCAGCCACTTCTGGGCAGGGCAGGGTAGGGCATGATAGGGCAGACCTTACTCAGGTTTCTAAGCTGGTGGTGGAGGCCTTGGACAGGGCTTTGCGTTCCCAACTGCCCACTCTCATTAAAAAGGCTAAAAGAGAGTCAACAGACCCAAGAAGAGAGGCAGGTCTTCTAGTAATCCCTTGTTCTCTTCTCTGGCCTCCTTCAGCTATGGTTCAGATAATGCTCTCATTGTTCCAAATGAAGGCAAGCCAGGCTAAGCACCTTAAGCAGAAGTTCAGGACACTGGCCAGCCTAAAGTATAACCTAATGTCTTGCTCTTCTACCTCCTCGGTCACACATGAAGGGTCAGACTGTATATTTTCAATATGGCTGCTCTAGGTGCTACCTGAAATTGGCTCAGATTCTGCTGGTGGAACCCGATCCACAGTTTGGGAACCACTGCTCTACATAGCTTTGTTAGTGAGCGTTTTCTTTATGCCTAACCTATTTTGGGTTGCAACTTAGGTTGTGGTGGTTCTAGCAAAACTTCCTAACAAAAGGGGAAAATCAAACTAATCACATTGTACTTTTGTGTGTGTAACATCTATGCTTTATTGCCTTACATGCTTAGAATCATCTTCCAAAGCACTTGGATGTGTACAGTTTAATCTGCTTCCAAAACGCATTTTTTCTTTTTCTTTTAGCTGCTCATAAGTTTCTGCTTGAAGCACCTTCGAACAATGGCAGGTGCAGGCATTTCAATTGCTGGAACCTAATGAGGCTTTTCAGAAATCACTCTAGGACCCTCTGCTCCTTTTGGGAATGGTCATCCTTAATGGAGGAACTTTTGAAAAGACAGGGACACTACTTTTGAAAGGACAGGGGCAGTACTGTTGATCAGCTCTGCTTAGGTATCTTTAAAGAGCCCATAGTCACCAAGTCACGATAGAGTTGGTCTGGAGGAAGAGACTAGTCTTGGCTTAAAGGACGAGCCGCATATACTGTACATTTAGTTGAATTGCATCAAATTGCTCTCTTGTGCAGGGTCTGCTCCTCTCTGATTACCTTGCAAGATTTTCCTCCCTTAAAGCCTGATTTCATTTTCACGCTGTATATAAGCAGCTGCGTCTTGTCCTCTTAAGCATCCGTTTTTATGAATAGATTGACGATCCCTAAAAAACATCACAGCTTGCTTCATTTAATCCGTACGGGAGACTAGCATTCAACCGGCTCCTTTTGCTTGCAGCTGCTTGTATTCTATAGGATGATCGCTCAGGGTTTTTCCTATCTCTGCTTCGCTTTCCCGGGATGCTGCTCGTGGTTTGTCTGATTTATTCGTTCACGTGGTTCTCGCTCCCGTCTGTCATTCATTCACTGGGCCTGTGGGGAGGGATTCTCTTGCGGCAACGTCAGAGGAGCTGAAGGTAGCCTGAAGAAGATCCACTGGAGGGAGGAACAGAGCTGTAGAGGCAGTCCTGGTGCTGGACGGTGCAGGGGAAAGTTTGTTGTAACTGCTTCGCAAAATCCGACAGGGGCATCTCCCTGCACCGACTCGGTAGATCGTGGCAACTGGGAGGGGTAGGAGAGAGAGAGGCGAAAGCAGGCAGGCGAGCCAGCAAGATGAAAGAGACGTGAGTGGCGGGATCGAGACACTTGGCACGAGTCCGCGCTAGCGAGCCGCCTGCAAAGAATCGCAGCGGGGCAGCAGCGAAGGGGGCTTGTTGGGGAACTCAGGGGCGCGCCAGGAGGGAGCCAAGCTGCCGCCTGCCCAGGCAGCCCCTCGGCGCTGGAGCCTCGATCCCCGGGAAAACGCAAACTTTGCAAAGAGGAAGCAGCGGGAAGAGTAAAGAGTTTGCAAGAGTAAAGAGTTTGCAAACAAAGAACTGGTCGCCTTCGAGGGCGGAAAGGAAGAAACAAAAAAAAAAAAGAATCGCGCGCGCGCACACACGGACACAGTCCGCAAAATGCGAGCCAAACGGGCGCCTTACTCGAGAGCCGCCGGCAGGAGCTCTTTGCAGCAGCCGCAGCCGAGGTAACCTGGGACATGAGGCAGCGAGGAGCCGAGCAGCTTGACGGGCTGAGCCTAAGTGGTGGAGAGAAGGCTTGGAAGGGAAAGTCCGCTCGACCACAGCCTCCTGTTTGGGGCGGGGATCGCTGCACCAACTTCGCCCGGGGCCTCCCGTGTGCATGGAGCCGTCGGAGACCGTGAAGACGGGCTTGCCGAAAGAAGCCTCGTCGCTGAGGAGGGGAAACGCGCAGAGTTCTCTGGAACTGTTTCAACCAACTCGCCAGCGCAAGTGCGTCAAGGGGTGAGGAGGCGAAATCTCGCTGCAGCCCGGATTATTCGAAAGCGGGAGAGGAGAGGGGCTTTTCGTCCTCTCTGCCCTTGTCCATAGCTGCGGATTTTTTTTTCCTTCGCAGTGTTATTCGTCGCGTCGGCATCAGTGGCCCGTCAGCCCCAGCAAGGGCTGGTAAAGCAAAGCGCGATCAGCAAACTGCAGGCGAGATCAGAAGGACAGTGGAAACGCGAGCCGGGCGGGAAAGGGGGCATTGAGCGAGTCCGTCCCTCCTAATCTTTCTCGCGCACACTCTGATCTCCGCTGTGGGCCTTTCCAAAGACATAATATCGGAGCAGAAGGCTGAAAAGAGGATTAGATTGCCGCTTTTTCATCTGTACTTTCCCTCTTATTGCGTGCCTGAGTTTTGTAGAACGGGCGAGGGCTGGATTAGCGTGCGTGCGTGTGTGCCTGCTCGCCTTGTGTGTGTGCGCGCAAGGAGGTGCGGTGGAGTGGGAAGAAGAGATGTCTGAGATCAGAGGGACAGCCGTGCTTATTCTTAGCGTTGTGCTTCTGACCACTTTCCTTGCTGCCGTGAAAGGACTGCCCCTGAGGAAACCGCGCAACCACACTCCGAAGGACAGGGATTATAAACTGGTGGAGGTGAGTGAACGCAGATTGCTATTTTATTTGGTCTTAAACGTAGTGTGATGGTGAAGCTCCTTTTCATCTCGTTTGTTTGTAAAGTTTGATAGCGGCCTTGAGGGCCCCTAAATAGGGTGGAAAAGCCGGATATAAATTCTTTAAATAAATGTAGAAAGGGGGAGTGCGGGCAGGGGATCTGCAACTCCAGGCACTTGGGCTCCCAAATGATTGATTGGCCTGAAAAGTACATTATGTCAACTAGTTGGGTCTGTTATATGTAATCTCAAAATTAGTTAACATGCTTTACCCACCCTGTTACATGATCACAGTGACTGAAGGTGAGAGCTCTAGTCTATGTTGGATTGTGCTACCCAGAGGGAGGTGCTCTTGTGTGGCTGGGGGCTAACAGTGCTTGTAGCTTCATGTGCTGGGTGGGGTAACTGCTCAAAAAAACATAAATTCACACAGACTAGCTTGGTAGACTTTTCTCCTCTGTTTTTAAACTAAGAGCTAATTCTCACTCTGGAAAGCTAAAAATTAAAGTATAATGACTAATGCTCAGCAGTGATTTGAAAGGTTTTTCATACCAGACCTGAGAGCTAGTGTGATGTGACAGTTGGCATCTCCAGAGCAAAACATCCAGAGCAAAATATGACAAACGCACCACCAGAAATTCTTTCCTGGGCACAATCCTGCTCAAGACATGCTTGGTGCAAAACAACAGGGCACACTGGGCAAAGTCTCAAAACCAATGACAGCAACTTCCCCCACTACCATTGCTTCATGTATAACTAGAATTGATCATTGCACAAGTTAGCTGGGTCTTCCAAAGTCGACATCTGCCTGCTCAGGTGAAGACTGCCCAAAACCAGAATGGTTAGTAATGTTTGGAGAAGGGAAGATGGCTGCTGAAACTCCAGGACTAGAGCAAAACTCTGTTTCTGGAAAAGAGATACCGGTAATTTATCTTATCTGTAAAAGATGAACTTTCCCCTACTTGTACTTGCTGTCTTTTGGGGACAACCCTAAAAGCCATGTTTGTACAAGAACATAAGAAGAGTCCCATTGGATCAGGCTTAAAGGCCCATCTAGTCCAGCTTCCTGTATCTCACAGTGGCCCACCCAGTGGTGTCACTAGAGTTTGCATCACCTGGACAAAAATCTTTTTTGTTGCAGCAAAACCACTGATGTTCCTCTATCTTCAAAAAGACACTCCCAGAATCCACAGTTTGAGGTATCCACAGTGGGGATCCGGAATGGAACCCTAGTGGATACTGGGGCATGGCTGTATTTCTTTTGGCCTAAGGCAGCGGTTTCACAATCTGGGGCTCGCGAGCTACCAGTAGCTCACAAGGAGCTTCCTGGAAGCGCATGACCCAGTCTCCCGCCTCCGCCGCCACTGAACAGATCCTTGGCTCTGCGCAGGCTTCATTCTCTTCAGGGAGAGAATGCTTTGGTGAAAGCTCAGCATGTTTTTGCCAAGGATAGGGCTTGGCCCAGCCTTTCTCTGGGTCTGCGCAGGTTCCGCAGAATTCAAGCTACTTCCATGCTGAGTTGGGTGGGTGGCTGGAGGCCTCTGTGATGCTGCCACCTGCTTCCCAGTGCTGGGGTGGATGGGTGGCTTCTGTGATGGTGCATTGATTTTTGCAGCCACGTGCAACAGGCTTGAGTTTACACATCACACCAGCTTGCTCTCGACGAGGATGGGGTGAGCAAGCACTCCACCGAAGTGCCATTTTTTGCATTTTTGAAAGTAGCTCACAAATATCTGATGCTTGCCTACTCCTGGCCTAGGGGCACCATGAAAAAATTTCTGAGGGTGCCATGAACTGGGAAAGTTTGGGAATCTCTGGTCTGGGGTGGTGTTGACATTTGCCAGCCGCTTTTGCTACTGATTGTACTGTCCAGGGGCATGTGGCACAAACTTGGTTCAGATGCACTGGCAAACCACGGCGTCTTGTTTTGAGCTTGTATTGAGAGGATGCAAGCTGCCACTGTGTAATGTATTGATTACCATTGGGTGAGTAAGATTGCTAACCTGGAATGCAGTGTAACAGGGAGGTTGCATGAAGACGGCTGATGCAGTAGCCAGTGCATTCCTCTGCCCTCTGAGGATATATTCCTAAAACTACTTTGCTTGGGCGCAGTTCTAAAAATGTCTGAGAGGGGTATACTATATGGTCTGTTGGTCTGAAACATGAAAATTGGCACCTTGCCAGAACAGTAGCCAGGGTCTGTTAGAGCTGGGTACAGTGGTGGAAGTCAGTTGGAAGATACAGACTTGGGCAGGACTGCTAGATGTTTAAAATAACAAAGACTTCTGTAGCACTTTAAAAATGGACCAATTGATTGTGGCATATGCTGCATGGACTGGACACTCCTATGTCAGGCACAGGAATGCAGGAAATAGCAATGACTGACAATTCTGAGCAGGCAATTGCAATTCATTGTGGTCTTGGCCCTACTGTTTCCAACTTTTTTGTCTGAATGTGCATGCATGCCAACCAAGTATACAACTTCATGCATCTGACATAATGGATTCTAGCCCGCATAAGAAGAGCCCTGCTGGATCAGGCCAAAGGCCCATCTAGTCCAGCTTCCTATATCTCACAGTGGCCCACCAGATGCCTTAGGGAGCACAAAAGACAACTAGATACTGGCAGCTCATCTGCATCTCATCAACTTCCCTGCATCTGGTGTTCTGAAGTAGCCTACTTCTAACCTAAGGAGGTTGCACCATCCATCATGGCCTATAGCCCACGATGGACTTTTCTTCCATGAATCTGTCTAGTCCCCTTTTAAAGGCACCTAGGCCAGACAGCCACCTCCTGTGGCAAGGAGGTTCCACAGATTAATTACCAGATGCGTAAAAAAGTATTTCCTTTTATCCATTCTAACTCTCAATGCTCAATTTTAGAGAAGCTTATGTCAGGATAAATCTGTTTGTCCTTAATGTGTTACAAAATGCTTTGTTGGTCTGCCGCAGCAGTTTAACACAGCTGTTTCTCTGATATTTATTAAAGACCTGTCTCAGTTTTTTCCCCCTTTTCTCCTAAATTATATTTACCTAAATCCACCACGGTGGATCTGCCTTCACTGTAAATAGTCATTATGATACTGTCATTATAAGAACTGGAACAGCTCTGGGTCCAAAAGGCCTTGTGATTGTAATTTCTTACAACAGCTATTGTTGCGTGTCTGCATAAGGAGGGAGTAGAGATAAGCAATGCTTGAAGTTGATATGGCTGCTGAAGAGGGAAATGCCCCAAGACCTTCAAAAAAGAGAGAAAGGGAATCCACTTGGATGAGCAGCTGAACCATTTTAAACTAGATTCTTCTCCAAGAAAATGAAACGTCCCTATGAAGATTCTTCTAAGCACTGCCTTCCTGTTTAAAAGCAGGCAAAAGGAACACTGCAAAAACCCCTTTTCCAGTGGGTTCCCCAATCCAGCCATTGACATTCCACAGATTCTGGAGCCCTGGATTGTAACTGTAGATGCTGCCTTTGAACAATTTTTCAAAGCATCCAAGCTGAAAAGAAGCATCAGGCTCAGTTCGAGGCAAACTGAGAAATTTACCTTTTTATTTAAGATTCATTCACCCCACTTTCCAGCGCAAGGGGCAACCTTAATATAACAACATATATCATTGATATCAATTAAAATTGAAAAAGAAAATACAACAGCCAAATAACAATTTTAAGCAATGCAAGGGGAAAAAACACAGCAAGGAAGCAGCATTGTCAAAGTAAAGCCCCAACTAAGAGCCAACACAACAAAATCAATTAAAAGGAAGCTGAAGCAAATGCCAGTGGACAGATTTGATTACAATTAGAAATAAGTTCCATAGGTTGGGGACTACAAGTAAAAAGGCCCTGTCACAGGTTGCCACCCAGTGAATATCTAAAGGTGGCAATTGAGCTATCCATGATAATCTCACAGAATGGGAAGGCTGATACAGGGAGAGATGATTCCACAGATATTTAAGTCCCAAACAGTTAAGAGCTTTATAGGTAATAACCAGTACTTCAGATTGTTCACAGAAGTGTAGCTAACCAGAGCAGGGCATGATATGGTCATCATCCCTTACACTGGTCAGCAGCCCTGGAGTTTTATTCTCTACCAGTTGCAACTTACATGCAATATTCAAAGGCAGCCCCAAGTAGAGTCATTGCAATAATCCAACCTGGCTTTTCCCAAGGCATGAGTGATCATGGTCAGATCGAACTGATCCAGGAAAGGACACAACAGGCAAACGAGACTGAGCTAGTAGGAGGTACTCTAGGCCACAGCTGTGATCTTATTATCCAGGTTTAAGGCTTGCTTGTCCCAGCTCCTGCCAACCTAGCAGTTCGAAAGCACCTAAAAATGCGAGTAGATAAATAGGTACCACTTCGGTGGGAGGGTAACGGCGTTCCGTGCACTATGGCGTATAGTCATGCTGGCCATATGACCCCGGAATCTTGTCCTTGGACAAATGCCGGCTCTACAGGCTTAGAAATGGAGATGAGCACTGCCCCCTATAGTCGGTCACAACTAGACTATTCGGTTGTGGGGAAACCTTTACCTTTTGCTGGGTCCAAAATTATCTCCAAACTGTGAACCTTATCCATCAAGGGAAGTGCAGCCCATTCCAGAGCAGGCTGACAATCCAGTTCCTGGCATGCAGAGCTTCACACCAGCAGCACCTCTGGATTTAATTTCAGCTTGTTCACCCTTATCTGATCCATTATCCTTGGTGGCTGATGGAGAGAGGAGGGCTCTGCATCATCCTGCATCTTGGTGACACTCAACTTCAATCCCCAGATGATCTTTCTCAGCAGTTTCATTTAAAAAGGATAAGGGACAGGATGGAACTCTATGAGATACCATAAACTAAAGGTCCAGACAGGAGTTCCCCAGTACCACCTTCTGGAACCTGCCCACCCGGAAGGATTGATGTTCCAGTTCTCATCTCAGACATGGTCCAGAAGGATGGTTGATAGTATTGAAAGCCACAGAGAAGTCCACCAGAACCAGCAGGGCCATGTGTCCCCTGTCAAATTCATGGCATAGGTCATCCACTAAGGCTGTTTCAGTCCTAAATCCTGGCTTAAAGGTGGACTTGAACATGGAAATAATTGGTTGCCTCTAGGAACCCCTGGTGCTCGGTCCCGATAATGTGTGCCATTCTGATAAGTGTATCCCAGTCTAAAACGTCTGAGAACCACTGATGTATAGTATAACAAACTTCAAAGCAGGAAGCATGTTTTCTTTTCCTGCAATGTCCAGTGGATAAATTTAAGTTTAAGTTTGTATGGTCTTAGTGGGGCAGGACTATAGAAGGGTGGCATAAGGAGCTCCTGTACTTACAGAATTGACCACTACACTGCTGGGTGTGAGAGATAACAGCAAGGGTGCCAATATCCTATCCTAGAGTGCCTAAATCAGAGGAGTGTCCCATGTCCTCCCTTTTTCTTTGTTTTAATTTAACTGATTAAGGGCGCAAAGTTTGGCCGGCACAAGGTCCACCATTGGGTGTGTTTGGTCTACTCTCAGGGAGGATGGCACACATTTGTTTGCTGGCCTCTTATCTCTGACCCAAGAGTGGTCCAAGCATACTTTACAGTGTCCCTTGTGCTGGCCAAACTGTGCCTGCCTAACTGTGCCGGCCTAACTCCAGATTAGGATTGCGCTCTAAAAAACATTTTAAAAATACTATTGTTCGTAGGAAACTGAGTTGTGTGCCTTTTTAATTTTGATTGAATCATTTTGGGAGGAGAGGGAATAAATCAATCAACCCTAGATTAATTGATTTAAAAGTTGGAGATTGGGAGAAGAGATTATTTATGTTGATGAAAATTCAACAATAATGGAAGAGCCTATTGCATGGTGAAGTCTCTCTACCAGTGTGAGCTTACAAGAATGTTATGACCTGCGTTGGAAAGTTGAAAACATTTTCTCAAATTTCTAACCTTTCTTTCTGTATCCTGCTGATGTAATTTTCTGCTAACTTGCAGTTAAGTCTGTATTAAATTAAAATGTGAACATGCTGAGAGCTTATAGCGTACAGTAGAGATTTCGCAATGGTTGGGAGTAGAAAAATACTGTGCCTAAAAGAGGCTGCTACAATTGTTGGTATCTTAATCATAGAATACTAGAGTTGGAAGGCGCCTTGGAGGTCATCTAGTCTAGCCCCCTGCTCAGCACAGGCCAGTGATGTCATGCACCCACTACGTACCACTACGTGAGTACCGGTTCCTAGAAGTTGAGCTGACCCCGCCCACTCGAAGCTGGCCCGGTCGGCTGGTTGGCTCAGCAGCTGCGCATGCGTACTGCACGCCCGCAGCCGTTGCCTGCACTTTCTGTGAGGAGGCAGGCAGCGTGGTGGCAGCGGCATCATGACATCACTTCTGGCTATGACCTCACTTCCTGCCACAACATCACTTCCGGCTTATGATGTCACTTCCGGTGGGCGGACCCCGACAAGTGCCAATCAAAAGTGAGTACTTGTTCCTAAATCATTTGGATGACACCACTGGCACAGGCCTCTGTTTGAAAACTTCCAATGAGGGAGAATCCACTGCATACAACCCTAGTAGTCTGTGACTTAAAATGTGGTGTCCAAAACTGGACATTGTATTCCCTGTGAGGTCTGACTAGTGAAGCATAAAGTGGAATTACTACTTCTCATTATCTGGACTCTATGCTTCCGCTAATGTAGCCCAGCAATGCATTTGCATTTTTTGGCAGCTGCATCACACTGCTGCCTCATGTTCCACAAGGCACTTACCTGTAGATCTTTTTCACACATGCTGCTGTCAAGCCATGTTTCTCCCATCCTGTATGTGTCCCTTTGATGTTTTGTTCTCAAGGCATACACTTGTAATTCCTTTCCTGTGAAAATATATGCGGCACTTAGAGATGGGTTCTACCCCACTGAGCCATTAGAACTACTGTTTGGGAGCAGTCTACCAGGTTATTTAAAGTCATCTAACAGCAAAAGTGTAGGCATGTCTGTTTACCTGAGAGTGAGTTTCATTGCGGTATTAGACAACATATAATCCCAATCCATCCAGGACAGGGATCTCCAAATGTTTTAGCCGGAGGGCCGCATCAAATATCTGCCACAGTGTTGAGGGCCAGAAAAATAAATAAATTTAAATATAACAGTTAAATAAATACATTAGAGAATGTATGAATGGGCTCAAAGTTTCAGGATTCCTCCAAGCACCAACATGGAAATATAGCTCATATTTTAATAGACTCCCATGCCCTCACCACACAAGCAGCCTACCTAAATGTGCTGGAGTAAATACCTCAGAATCAGCAGATCACAGGAAAGAAAACACCCAGAGCGTGTTCTGAGGGCCAGGGAGGAAAGGCGTCTAAGGCCTTCAGAGGGCCTAAAAATGTCACTTCTGTCTCTGGAAAAATGGGACTTCCGAAGGCATTCTGAGGGCCAGGGAAGCTGCATGCAGCCCATGCCAGCAAGGTCAGGAGGACCAGAGGCTTGTCGTGGGCCAGACAGAGACTCCGAGGGCTGCATCTGTTCCCCAGGCTGGAGTTTGGAGACCCCTGATCCAGGAGACGAGCAGGTGTCCAGGCCAGAGGGATCCTATAATAACCCCAGTTCCTATGGAGTCCAGCACTGGCCTGAGAGTTCTATTATTTAGCTATCGTGCACTAAGAGCATTTTGTAAGCTGCCTTGGACTTTTGCTTTGGCAAGGGGAAAAGAGGGGTATAAATTCTTTAAATAAATAATTGCAAAGTAGCCACTAATTCATTTAGGATAGAGGATGCATTTACTGAGTCATATAAACATAGATTTTGAAGGGATCAGTTTCCTGATACAACCCACTGAGTGCAGCAATGATACTATTAAATATAAGTTCTAAGATCAGAGGGCAGGCCTGTGTATGTGGACTTATATATCTAAATTCTGTACACATATTCTATATAGTCAGAACGGTAATTCATAAAAAAGTAACGTGTGATTTATCTTAGCTTGCCTAGTTTCTTTTGCAAGTGTTACTGTTTTATATAATGTTCTTGCAGGGCTAGCAAAAGCTGCACAGGAGCCCTACCCACTGACCACTGGCACCACTGCATATATTGTGGGAGGCCTGTGTTCAAATCCTCTAATTTGTTTGGGTTTTTTTCTTTTTGTTCAATTGAAGCAATAAGAAATAACACTGTGGCTGCATCTGCTGTCACTATATCATCTACCTCAGTGGTTCTCAAACCTTTTAGCACCTGGACCTGCTTTTTAGAATGACAATCTGTCTGGCACCCACAGGAAGTGATAACATGGCCTGAAGTTGTATCATTCCTACACCAGAGCCTGCTGCTTTCCTGAGAATGCAGCAATAAGTTGGGTTGTTTCTCAACCATTTTCCAAAAGCAAAGTGAATCAAAAAGGAAGAAGCCTTTTTATAACCTTGACACAAGCAAAGCAACCACACAGCTCTCCCTTTTTCCAGCATCCCATCTTCCCTTATTTTCAATTATGTGTGCTCTAGGTGCTCTTCAGCTTAGAAAAAAGACACCTGAGGGGGGAGTTGATTGAGACATATTATGCATGGTACGTATAAAGTGGATAGAGGGAGTTCTTTTCCCTCTCTCACAATACCAGAACCAGGGGACATCCACTAAAATTGAGTGTTAGGAGAGTGAGAACAGATAGAAGGAAATACTCTTTTATCCAGCGGGTAATTAATCTGTAGAACTCCTTGCCACAGGAGGTGGTGATGGCATCTGGCCTAGATGCCTTTAAAAGGGGACTGGACAGATTTCTGTCCATCACAGGCTATAGGCCATGATGGTTAGTGCAGCGGTATTCAAACTTTTTAGACTGAGACCCAGTTTTTAGAATGGCACTCGTGTAGGGACACACCGGAAGTGATATCATTAACCTAGAAGTGATGTTGTGGCAGGAAGTGCTATCATTGTTATGTAATAAAATGACATTCCTGAAATGCAAATTGGTATTCTTGGACTGCAGCAATTGTACAACCATGAAACATCCCTGACAGACAGCAAGATTAGGACAAAATATGTAAAAGCACTGAACTGAAAACAAACAAAAAACCCCTAACTTGAAAATTTAAATGGGTTAACACAGAAGGAATATAACAAGAGTAATGTCTGCAGTTTCCAAGATGGCTGCTTCCAGCTTTCCGCGACCTACCTGACATCAGGTCCCGACCCACAGTTTGAATAACACCGGATTAGTGCAACCTCCTTACTTTACAGGTAGGCTACCTCGGAGTGCTGGATGCAGGGGAATGGTAAAATATGCGCATATCTAATTGTGTATTCCCTGAGGCATCTGGTGGGCTGCTGCGAGATGCAGGAAGCTGGACTAGATGGGCCTTTGGCCTGATCCAATGGGGCTCTTCTTATGTTCTTATGCTTTGCGACTCACCTGAAATTGGCTCACGACCCACTTGTGGGCCCCGACCCACAGTTTGGGAACCCCTGATCTACCTAATACACTTTTTAGAAGCATTTACAATTAATAAAAATAAGAATTTGGGATGAGAACTTCGCATAAAAGCACATAACACCGCTTTCTGCTTTTCAAATCATGAAATTCTGAAAAAATAACACCATTTTCAAACATCCCTACCCAGGGTGAAAAAGCAGCTGGCTGCAAGCAGAATCATCAGAGGAAAAAAGAGTTAAACAACTTCTCTCTGCCCACTCTTTCATCTTTTGGACTGGCAACTTGCCGAGGCTGCTTTTGGTTTTTAGTGCACAGAGGAAAGTAGTGCAGGACTCCATGTGCTGCCTTGCTGGACTCTGAGGAAAAAATGTTTTTATTTCTGTGGCGTATGCAGAGTTTGTACTCTGTGTTGATAGGCTTACGATGGCTTCCCTTGTGCCTCTGAGCAGCCTTGTTTGTGAATGTAAGTAATTCCTGTAAGAGATTGGAGGTGGTGCAAAGAGGCTTTGTTGGAACGTTATGAGCGAATGAGGCCTGATATGAGCATTTGCAGTGTAGTTGCCCCTTTTCCCAGGAAGTGCTGAATGGGAATTGCTCTGCCTTTGAGATAAAATGGAGTGGTAGACATTGATGCTGTTTGCCACCCTACTTTGAAGCTGTTCCCAGGGCAGGTTATGTTTAGCGTCCTTTTGCCCTGATTGTGTCCCTGGGAGGTTTATTTTTTCTCTCGTTTTGTGGCCGGGGATGAAGGCAGGCAATTCCTTCCTCTGGAGCCCATCTGTCTCCCGCTGCTTATTCCTGACCTACAGGCGTCATTCTCTCCCTTCCTGACGTCTGCCCTTGTCTTGGCAACAGATAATTGTCCTGTCACAGACAGTGGGTAAATGATGGCTCCAGGTGGGGGGTGGGGGGGGGGGCCGGGGACAGCTGCTCTGGTGCCTTTGGCGAGCACCGAAGCTGCCTCGGCTGGCCTGTGTGTGGAATGCCCGCCCCACCGCCAGCGGCTTCAGCCTCTGTTGTGGGTGGAGTCATTTTGCCTGCGGATGTGCTTTTTACCTTTTTCATTTTTTCAGCAATTAAGCATTCTTGTCTCCCGCTTTGTCTGTGGCCGAGGTCGGCTTTGCGGGCACAAAACGTTTGCTGAAGCATCATTCCGTCCTGAAAGGGGCTTATTGTGCGCAAGAAGGTGCTTTCCCCTTTGCAGCAGATTTTTGTTTTGAGAAGTGCCAAATTATCTTAGCCAAGAGAGTGAAAAACCTTCTGCTCCGGAGGCCAAGTAAAGGGCTGAAACAATGGGGCAGCCAGCTGGGAGCAGAAGGATCTGTGGGAGTAAGGGACTTCGTCCTTTTTCACTGGACAAATAAGGCTGTTGGGGGGGGGAGCAAAAACGATCCTGTAAAAGCTATGTGCAAGGGGAAGAGATAATATATTTTGACCTTCCAGACACTTTTAATATAGAGAAATGAGTGGGAATTCAAATTAAAGCAAGCATGCTAACTTGTACCCAAAAAATTGGGAAATCCCCCCCCCCAAGTCACAGCAGCAGGAGGGAAGGAAGTGCAAGGTGCAGTTCTTGAGTTGTCCATTGGCTAGATGAGTGGTTCTCAAACTTTTTAGACTGGGACCCACTTTTTAGAATGGCACTCATGGCAGGACCCACTGGAAATGATGTCATTAACGTGGAAGTGGCCAGAAGTGAGATAATCAAGCAGGAAGTGCCCTCATTGTGACATAATAAAATGACACTCCTGGAATGCAAACTGGCATTCTTGGACTGCAACAGTTGTACACTTTCATCCTTCACCCTCATCAGAAGGTTCTAAAAAAATCCTTAACAGAAAGCAAGATTAGGACAAAATATTATGTAAAAGCACTGAACTAAAAACCAAATTTTAAAAACTCTCACTTGAAAATTCAAAATGTTAACATTCGCAAAAGGAATATAGCAAAAGTAAGGTTGGCAGCTTCCAGCTTTCCATGACCCACAGTTTGAGAAACATGGAATAGACACTTTCACTTTGTGACATAGCAAAAGCCCAGAGGTTAAAGGAGCAGGTTGGCACTAAAAACACTTCGGGTATTTTAAAGAAGCTGTCACCATTTGTGTTGTATTTGACACTGTTGGAATATTGCTATGGCTTAGCCAGAAGTACAACGGGTTTCATTTTCATCAGCATGGAGAAGTAGTAAAAATAACACTGTCATGGTATCAGTGGAAGAGTTACTCTACTGGTGGGAAAAAAGACGGCAGTCCTAATGTACAAAATCTCAGAGGGTAGCAGATGAGCACCATTGATCAAATGCACAAATGAAACCTGTTACTAAACAGTACAGGGGAGAACCCAAAACTACGGGGGGGGCACTTCAGGATTCATGCAATTATATGCATGCAATACCCATGCAATTCCACTGTCTTTTACTTGCACACACAGAGTGATCTAGCATCTCAGGCTGAGGGGTGGGGGCAGAGTATTAAAACCCCTTTCCCTCTGGTGTGTTTTGCCATCTTGTCCTGTTTCCTGTACACTTTTTACAACATACATGCAAACTCAGAAGCTGTTTATGTGTTTATTGTCCGATCTAGTCTGACCCTGTGTGCCTGTGGTATGAGCATGTGCCTCCTGGTCTGTTCTGTGCAAGTGGCCTAGAGACAGGGAATGCTGCCTTATGAAATCAAGCACCATACCCTTTGACTCCTTTATCCTCGTTCACTCATTCCTTGTACGTAAAAAGCAATGTAAGAACCCTGTTCAGACAGGATTTGTCTCCACTTGCACAACAAACATGGTGGTTTCTGCCATAGTGTGGTCAAATTGTCATCTACGATGTGCATATTTTTGTGCATGTGCAGACCTCCAAGAAAACCAGAAGCCTGAAAACAGGTTTTATAATTATGCAGAACATTTGAACACCTGTAGGAAGGGGGAGGCACATCCCTCCACCATATACTCAGAATCTTTCCCAGTTTATCTGAACAGGATTAAAACCCTTTCCAATGGCTCATGGTTTTTGTGATGATCCACGGCTGTTCTGCTGCCCTAGGCTAGCATCGGTCTTGACCAGGGCCAGATGCAGCCCTCGGAGAGTCTCTATCTAGCCCGCAGAAAGCCTCTGGTCCCTTATGAGCCTCTGGCTCTCCTGACCTTGCTGGCATGAGCAGCACCTTCCAAGATGTGCTCTGGTTTGTGTGGAAGATGTTCTGACGGCCAGGGAGGCTGCATGCAGCCTTCCTGCCCTCAGAATGCTTTTGGAAGGCTGAAAATAGTCACTTTCTGGTTTTCCCAAAGACCTGGAGATGATGTTTTTAGGCCCTCCGAAGGCCTTAGTTGGCCTTCTGGGGATCAGAGAGGACTCCTCGGCCTTCAAAACATGCTCTGGGTGTTTCCTTTCCTGTGATATGCTGGTTCTGATATATTTACTCCAGTACATTTAAGTAGGAATTACAGAGAACAGCAAGAAGAGATAGGAAGGCCTTCCTAAATGAGCAATGCAAAGAAATAGAGGAAAACAATAGAATAGGAAAGACTGGAGATCCTTTCAAGAAAATTGGAGATACCAAAGCACAATGTTGTGCTAAGGTAGGCACGATAAAGGACAAGAACGGCAAGGACCTAACAGAAACAAATGAGATTAAGAAGAGGTGGCAAGAATACACAGAGGAATTATATAACCATAATGGTGCAGTCACTGAGCTCAAACCTAACATCCTGGAGTGTAAAGTCAAGTGGGCTTTAGAAAGCATCACTAACAACAAAGCTAGTGGAGGTGACAGCATTCCAGCTGAGTTACTCAAAATCTTAAAAGATGATGCTGTCAAAGTGCTGCACTCCATATGCCAGAAAATTTGGAAAACCCAGCAGTGGCCACAAGACTGGGAAAGATCAGTTTACATTCCAATCCCCAAGAAGAGTAATGCCAAAGATTGTTCAAACTACCGCACAATTGCGCTCATTTCACATGACAGCAAAGTCATATTCAAAATCCTGCAAGCTAGGCATCAGCAGTTTGTGAATCGAGAACTACCAGAAGTACAAGCTGGTTTCCAAAGAGACAGAGGAACTAGAGATCAAATTGCAAGCATTCGCTGGATCATGGAGAAAGCAAGAGAGTTCCAGAAAAACATCTACTTCTGCTTCATTGACTATGCTAAAGCCTTTGATTGTGTGGATCACAACAAACTGTGGCAAGTTTTGGAAGAGATGGGAGTACCAGACCACCTTATCGGTCAGGAAGCAACAGTTAGAACTGGACATGGAACAACTGATTGGTTTAAAAGTGGGAAAGGAGTACGACAAGGCTATATACTGTCACCCTGCTTATTTAACTCATATGCAGAGTACATCATGAGAAATGCTGGATTGAATGATTCACAAGCTGGAATCAAGATTGCTGGGAGAAACATCAACAACCTCAGATATGCAGACGATACAACTCTAATGGCAGAAAGTGAGGAAGACCTAAAGAACCTTCTGATGAGGGTGAAGGATGAAAGTGCAAAAATTGGCTTGAAGCTCAACATTAAAAAAAACTAAGATCATGGCAACCACTCCCATCACTTCTTGGCAAATAGAAGGGGAAGAAATGGAAGCAGTGACAGTTTTTCCTGGGCTCCAAGATCACCGCAGCTGGTGATCGCAGCAATGAAATTAAAAGACATTTACTTCTTGGGAGGAAAGCTATGGCAAACCTAGACAATAAAAAGCCGAGACATCACCCTGCCAACAAAAGTTTACATAGTCAAAGCTATGGTTTTCCCAGTAGTAATGTATGGCTGTGAGAGCAGGACCATAAGGAAGGCAGAGCGCCGAAGAATAGATGCTTTTATGGTGTTGGAGAAGACTCTTAAGAGTCCCCTGGACTGCAAGGAGATCCCATCAGGCAATCCTACAGGAAGCCAAGCCTGATTGCTCCCTGGAAGGACAAATCCTGAAGCTGAAGCTCCAATACTTTGGCCACCTCATGAGAAGAGAGGACTCTTTAGAAAAGACCCTCATGCTGGGAAAGATTGAAGGCAAAAGGAGAAGGGGGCAGCAGAGGATGAGATGGTTAGATAGTGTCACTGAAGCAATGAACATGACATTGGGCGAATTCCAGAAGCTAGTGGAGGTCAGGGAGGCCTGGCGTGCTGTGGTCCATGGGGTCGCGAAGAGTCGGACACGACCTAGCAACTCAACAACAACAATCTTTTGAAAACCTTCCATGATGAGCTGCACCTGCCCAAATTCTCTCTTCGATGCAATGGTTAAAGGTATAGGCACTCTGTCCCAGTTGGTATTCGGGAACCCCACATTTAAGTAACCTGCTTATGAGGTGGAGGAATGGGAGTCCATTAAAGTGTGTGCTATATTGGTGCTTTGAGGAATCCTAGAACTTTGAGATCATTCATTCATTCAAGTTATGTCTCTATTTATTTATTTATTTATTTATTTATTTATTTGGCCCCTAACAACTGTGCCAGATATTTGATGCGGCCCACTGGCTAAAAAGTTTGAAGACCCTTGTTCTTGGCCAACTAATTAAGAGGAACAGAGTGGGCAGATTATTCTTGGTTCCTCTCAAAAGCACTTGATGCATTTTGTGCAACAACCCAGAGGATCCCAGGTACCCTGCTCTTTCCCAAGAATCAGAGGTTACACAGATGTCTTAAGTTCACAGCTGCTTCTCCCATGCTGACCTTCTTGACAGAGTTGTGCCTGCATTACATGGCCAAGCATCTGCTCCTTAAATCTTGATTCTGTCAAAAGAGGTGGCTTAGATGTTCTATCCTAGAATGTTTAAGCCAGGGGATCCTGAGAGTTTTCTACGCAGAACTTGAAACATGAATGTTGCCTGCTGTTGCTGCACCTCTGTTGGGAGAGCAAGCAGCCGGGTGTCACATGCTCTGCAGCTGTGTTTTAATGCTGGCTGCCTGGCACATCTTCTGTTTTGCTGCCAAGTGACTGTTCACAGCTGGCGTGGCTTATGTTCTTCAGTGACTGGGATGCACCGGCGCAGGAAATAAGCAAGGCTTGTTCTGCCTTTCCTGGCCTTTGCAGGAAGAAATAGGGCGCCTCCTGATGGAGTTGTTGCCCTGTGAAGGCAGTAGGGCCGTGGTTGAGCCAACTCGGAGGCATTGCCCTGGCAAGAGTTCCCTTTGCAAAAGCCTATGCTGCTAACAAGCTGTGAAACCTTACGTTCCTGGAAAACAACAATTCCCAGCCCCAATTAAGCACAGAGATGTAAAATTTCCTGAAAATTTGAAGCCATGGAGGAATGTAGTAGCTTTTTTCCAGAAAGGAAAATATGAGAATCAGAAACCTTTATTGGCATGATCACACAAACACAAACAGAAGTTCACACAAACCAACAAATAGACAAACTAATGAACAAGAAATGTAAAAGCAAGAACATACTATCAAACAATAAATTGGTTGATATGACAAATGAGCTCCCCGTTGCTGCCCTAAGAGGGCCCACGATGTCTCATTAAGTGTTTTAAGAAGGTCCCCATAGCTTCAGTGATAATTGGGTCCGCTGATGACAGTAAATGCCTCAGCTGGATGACAATAAGCCCATCTACGCAGAAAAGGAGATAGGCGTTGATAGGTGCTGATTTTGTAATGTTTGGTGGAGTGGGCAATATAAGACCATACGTGAGAGAGACTCAGCTGAGCCTGACTCTCAACTGCAGTAATGTTCACTGTAGGGGGTCTTGCTGAATCTTCCATTTACCACAGCTGATGGAAATACATTGCACCTGGCCAAAGAAAAGGGTCGAGGTTCTTGGGGGCACTTTAGCAAAATTAAATATGATATGGACAGTTGCCGGCTTTGGTAAAAATTTTGAAGGCTCAGTGGGGAGCAAACCTTGCTTGCTGCACTATAGAGTTGTTGAGCCTGGATATCCAGGAATCTCTTTTTGACTAGTTGAAATGCTGCCATGAAGGGCAGCGAGCTCAGCACCTCTATATCAATGCCAGTTGTTCTAATCTTACGTAAAACCTCAGATGAACCCACAGGAACTATTGAGTCCTTTAAAAGGATGTGTAAAAGGCTGTTCTGGCTAGACTTATAATGGACTCTAAGCCAGAATTTAAAAATTCTCAGCCAGGCTCTAGTTTCAATTAATGCTTGCCCTGTCTCTAGACATAAGGTGACACATCTGGGTAGACCCAGAATTTTCCTTAGAAAAGTTGACTGAATTTGTTCTAAGGAGCAATTCATCACCATAATCCAAATTGGGGCACCATATAGGATCTGAGGAACGATTTTGGCATTGAAGACTTTCAGGGAAGCTGGGACGTATGCTGGTAAAATGGAAACGTACAGTGTTCTGCACCATTGGTGCAATGGCACCAGCAAGGTTTGCAGGGTCTCTACAGTGTTTGGTCCAGGCGAGATTATATGAAAAGTGAATGCCAAGATATTTATAGCATTTCACTTGTTCAATTTGCCTGTCTCTGAGGATTCAAGAATATTGCCTCCAAGTGTTACTAAAAAACATAGTTTCAGTTTTGTTGAAATTAAGAGAAAGTTTGTTAGATGAAAAATACTCTACACATTTAGAAATCAACCGTTTTAGTCCAAGGCGCGACTGGGATAACAAGACAGCGTCATCAGCACACAGCAATAAAGGGACCTGGCGTGAGCCCAGTTGGGGTGGGTGACCTTCAACCTTGGTCAGACAGGAGGCCAAGTGATTCAGAAATAAATTGAACCGCGTGGGGGCCAAAACGCAGCCTTGTTTCACACCCCTGTTGGTCAGAATCTCCTTAGTGACATCTCCTTCGGGGGAAAGCCTAATCTGGTAGGTCGTGTTAGAGTAAAGAGTTATTATTAAGGTTAGAAGGCGTCAATCCATACCCAGATCAACCAATTTGGCTCAGAGAGTTGGTCTATCCACTGAATCAAATGCACTTTTAAGGTCCAAGAAGGCTACATATAACTTAGCCTTCGTGACCCTAAAATATTTATAAGCAAGATGATATAATACTAAGCAGTGGTCTAAAGTGGTGCTGCCAGGTCTAAAACCAATTTGTTCAATGCCCATGATTGCCTGACTTTCAATCCAGCTATTAAGTTTGCTAAAATACTTTGCAAAAAGTTTCCCCATGACTGATAGCAGACTGATGGGCCTATAACTCTCTGGCTTCTTGTGATTCCCCTACTTGTAGATAGGGTCTATGACTGACTTAGTCCAATTACTTGGAATGGAACCTGATCTGCAAATCATAGTGAAAACAGATGCCAGAACTATGGCCCAAAAATCTGGGTTAGCTATCATGAGGTCTGCAGGGATGGCATCGGGACCAGGGGATTTCTTGGGCTTTAGCCGGGCAATGAGTTCTCTTGTTTCCTCTACAGTTACCTGAGGCCACTCTAGGAGATTGTTAATTGGTAATAAGAATACTGAATCCTCTGGACAGCTTCTATCAAAAAAGGAGGGCAGAATAGTATTGCTCCCATAGATGGGGGGACACACAGAAGAAGGATCACACCCCTCAGGGCGGAAAACACCAGCAAGAGAATCCCAGTCTCTATCCAAGAGAATCCCAGAAGGAATTCTTTAGTGCTGTGAGTTGAATTAGTTGAAGAAACTGTTCCCTGATGAAACATGCCCTTTTATCCTTAAGCAAAGACTTACACTGGTTCTTAAGTAAAAAATATGTGGCAAGGGTTTCGGGTATATGTGAATTATTGAATATGAAAATGGAAGCACTGAAATATGTGCAGTACCTCCTTTCTTATCCAACCTAAACTTTGTTTGCTACTAAGATATATGATGGACAAATTAGCATATACATTGTACAGGTCAGTCAGTCAACAGGTACTTATATACCGCTTTTCAACACGAAGTTCACAAAGTGGTTTACAGGCAAATAGCAATAATAAAGTTAAATGGTTCCCTGTCCCAAAAGGACTCACAATCTAAAATAAAAAAGAAAGGCAGCCCATCAGCAACAGCCACCAAAAAGACTGCGCAGGGGTGATGAGGGACAATTACTCTCCCCCTGCTAAATATAAGAGGAACACCACTGGAAAAAGTGCCTCTTGCCCAGTTAGCAGGGGTCTGACCCCACCATTATTATGGATTCCTCCCCATTCTTTTTCTCCCCTTCTTTTGTGCTGGAGGATCTAGAGTGGACATGCTTTTCTCACCAGGGCAATCTAATCACTTCATTTCTGCATGTTAGTACAGTACAGGCCATCTGCAGTGGTAATATTAGGTGGAAGGATGCTGCATCTGGAACAGCTCAAATGTAGAGGAACCTTTCCTGGACACATTTCTCCAATACTGCTGCTTGACTTTACAGAGCTAGTATATTGAAATCACACTCTTTCAGGAAGAGGCACAGATGTCAGGTGTTACAGTCAACCAAGTGGTGTGGTATGTTTTAGAATAACAGAGTCTTTGTCTTCAGTTTGCAAAGTGGAATTTTTTTTTTTTTTGAGATTGAAATGATTAGCCTAAGCTCTTTGTATGGCAGGGGGTTTAATTGTGCATCAGATTTCAGGATTGGGAGGTTTGCATCGTGGGCATTTCCTTGAGATGGGATAAATATATTATAGATTTTGAGCCTAATGTGGTTAGCAATACAACCAGATTTCTGGACCAGGAGTGGGTCCTGGTTTCGGTGTTCTCCAAAAACTGGTTCCCATGAGCCCCTCGGTGCCTGGCTAGACCCCATGGGAGTACCTACCCTACCACCACCACCACGTAAAGCTTAAGGGCACAAGAATGGTGGTGGTGAACAGCAGTCAGCCCTTTCACTGACACCAGTGCTTCTGGGGTCTTCTCGTCCCCTGCTTTACCTTACCTTATTTCTGTTCAAGCCAGAGAAGGGTAGAAGGTTGACTGATGGGTCATCCTTGTGTGGGAGGCACTTATATCTTTGTAGCTCACTGGTTTCCAAACTGTTGGTCGGGACCCATCAGTGGGTTGCGAGCCAATTTCAGGTGAGTCACAAAGTACCTAGAGCAGCCATATTGAAAATAAGGGAAGATGGGATGCTGGAAAGGGGGAGGTGTGTGTGTGATTGTTTTGCTTGTGTCAAGGTTGTAATTAGGCTTTTTTTCTTTCTTTCTAAATCACTTTGCTATTGGAAAATGGCTGAGAAATAATCCAATTTATTGCTACATTCTCAGGAAAGCAGCAGGCTCTGGTGTCACAGTAACGGCATTTCCAGCCATGACATAACTTGTGGTGGATCCTGGACAGATTGTCATTCAAAAAAGTGGGTCCCAGTGCTAAAAGGTTTGAGAAACACTGTTGTAGCGTCTACTTTGCTGGAAGCAGTTTGCAGTATGGCTGGAAGGACAGACTAAGATTAATTGATTTATCTTTATCCCACCCTTCTTCCATGGAAGCTTAGGGTTCACATATTGTTCTTATGCAATCTCCCTCCCTTCCTTGTGATAAAGCTTAAATTCTCTAAAAAGATAGTGATTGGCCTTAGGGAACCCAGGTATCTTTGTGGCCAAGAGGAGATTTGGACTAGGCTCTCCCTGATCCTTATCTGGCACTCTGATTGCTATATCACCTTGCTCTTGGTTGTCACCTTGTTTTTTTTCTAGAAAATTTGGAGCACAATCCTAGCCTGGAGTTAGGCAAGCACAGTTAAGCCAGCAAAGTTTGGCCAGCACAAGGGACACAGAGAAGTATGTTTGGACCATTGTCTGAGTTAGAGGGGCCAGCACACAGTGGTATGCTATCCTCCCTAACTGGTTGAAACACGCTTTATGGTGGCCCTTGTGCTGGCCAAACTTTGCTGGCTTAATTGTGCCAGCCTAACTCGAGGTTAAGATTGCGCTCTCAGTCTTTAAATTCAGGTTAAAATAGGGAAAATTCCTTAAAATGTGTGGTGTGGGCCAGCTTTTGAGAACCATCAAAGTAATTTGGGTAAAGCATTTTCTGTTGTTTTTTAATTCTCTGACTGTAATTCTTAATTTTGTAATTTTTAATTCTCCTGCCTTTACCAAATCTGTCAGCCATAAGGGCCTGGGCTTTACTGAGCCGATTGGGGTCCTGAATAATGGCCATGAAGCCCTATAATGCATCATCAATGAATCAACAGGTACTTATATACCACTTTTGAAAAGTGGTATATAAGTTCACGAAGTTCACAAAGCAGTTTACAGGCAAATAGTAATGATAATAAAATTAAATGGCTCCCTGTCCCAAAGGGCAAACAATCTAAAAAAAAAGGCAGACCACCAGCAACAGCCACTAGGAAGACTGCACAGGGGTGAAGAGGGGCAATTAGTTAAATATAAGAGGAACACTTGAAAAAGTGCCTCTTGCCCAGTTAGCAGGGCCTAATTAGCACCACATCATATAGATGGCTAAAATGTCCTTAGGACAGGGAAATGATGCTCCCTCTGGAGAACAGTGGGTCTGCTATATTTAACACTGTGGTTCACCATCAAACTCTCCCCTGTTCCATTTAAGTTAGCAAGAACTGTATAATTTGTAGTCAAGGGGACAAGTGGTAGTGGTGGCATTTCCTCAATGAAAGAAGAACATACTCTAAGTACATAAGAAAAGCCTTGCTGGATCAGGCCAAGGGCCCATCTAGTCCAGCTTTCTGTATCTCACAGTGGTTCATCAGATGCCTCAGGGAGTACAGGAGACAATAAGATGCCTACATCCTGTTGTCACTCGCTTGCACCTGGCATTCTGAGGTAAACACACTGGTGGCTGGTCAGGATTCTCCACAGTGTTTGGAGAATCTTTGACAGCTACCTGAACAAGATGCTCCTCTTCAGACATGTACCCCTAGGAACAGCCCCACTGGATCAGGCCAAGGGCCCATCTAGACCAGTTTCCTATATCTCACAGTGGCCCACCAGAGGCCTCAGGGAGCACACAAGACAAGACAACCAGGTACTTGTATCTTGCTGCCACTCCCTACATCTGGCATTCTAAGGTAGCCTATTACCTTGCCCCACCCTCAAAGGACACTAGAATGACTTTGGGGTTTAACAATTAAATGTAAATCATGAAATCTAACACTCATCCCTCCCTCCACAGTCTGAGAAGAGACTTGGGTGGCAGGGAAGTTTAAGGGGCTGGCTGTTCTGGCCCTGAGAGGTTTTGGAGGGCAAGCAGAGGCTCCTAAGGAGTCTCCTTATCTGGAGCATTTATCCATTTGGCTCCTTATTGTCTAAGTTGCCTGTCAGCGGCTAATCAGTGTTTCAGACAGAGATAATCTCAGCCCTGCCTGGGGACACAGAGGGTTGAACCTTCTACATATAAAGCATGTACTTAACCACCAAGTTTATAGCCCTTCCCAAATGATTTAGGATCTGCTCTTACTTGTGAAAATGGCTCCGTAGCCTTGGCCAGAACTATGAGCCTTCTGTCCTTGCTGGAATGGAAGAGCCCTGTGCTTGTCTTCATACACCTGTAAGAGCTGTGTCTTTTGTGTACAGGCATGCCCCAGTATCTGTTCTAGACCTTCCCGTGGATACCTGAAACCGTGGGTACTGGGGACACCATTTTAAAGATTGGTGAACAGCAGTGGTTTTGCTGCAACAAGGTAAAGAAAAAAAGAGATTTGTTTAATGTTCCCCTAACTTTTTAATAGGCATCCCAGTATCCATGGTATCCATGAATAACTGAAACTGTGGATATCGAATCAGTGGATACTGGGGCACATCTGTACCTTCATAACATGGTTACGAGGCTGACATGCTAAGAGAAGCTGGGTATGAGGCTGAAACTGTGTGCGTGCAAATCTAAAAGCCACAAATCTGTATCATTGCTCAGAACAAGTCAATGGTTACGAAAGCATGTTGCTTTGGATATAGCTGAAAGCGACAACGTAGTCCAGTGCATTAAGAGTTTATATGCCTTACAGTTCACTGCCAACAGAAACAACTGCATGCCTTTAGTCTAGAAATTGCCAGGCGTGGGATTGATGTCTTTCTCTTTGAACTAGGGTTGGTTAAATGCAATCAATACCCTCTCCTCTGGTTTTCTGAGTGCATTCTTTGCTGTAGCAGCAAGAGGTCAGCAAAAGCTCCGGAGAGTTTCACAGGGCATCATGTCTTCCCTTTTGACCAGAGTGCAGTGCCCTCATAAAAATGACTTTTTCTGAAAAACGGATTCTTCCTTCAGCTAGTAATTTGAGACAACAGGCTTATTAGTGTGGATGCAGACTGGCCTAATAGCTCTGAGAGCCCCTCCCCTTTAAGATAATGTGTTATACTTTGTGTGTGTATGGGCGGGGGGGAGAGAAGCTTGCTGTTCTTTTTTTTTTTTTTTTTTAAGCAACCAAGTATGCATATTGTGCAAATTTTGTGGAAATCCTGGCTTTCCTTTGGAAAGTTCCAAACTTTCATTTCCATGTTTAGCCCATGTGAGAAAGTCATAAGAGCAGCTCTGCCGGGTTGTACCAAAAGCTTGTCTGGTTCAGTCTCTTTCCCACTGTAGCCAACACAATGCCTTAGGTGGATTCGGCTCCAGAATATGACACCTGCACTTAGCTAGACAAGGATTGCCAGTGTCTTTGCTTGACAGGCACTCCTGTGTGTCTTCATAGCTGTGTGACAGAGGAAAATTGGGCTCTGTCCAGGAAAGGCCACAGTTGGCACAGTAGTTGCAGCTGGTGGAAGGCACTCTGTGCCCCTGAAGACGTTTTGGCTTACAGTGCAGTTCTCAAACTTACCATGGTCATGGCATCCTTTTTTCATAGTGACCTCTTTCCGGCTCTCCTGAGTACCGCCTTCTTGGTTCACGTGAGATGTAGCATGATGCAAGATGGCTGCACCCAGGACAGCCAGGAAGAAGAGACTGCCGAGGACATCCCGTGGCACTCCTGATAGTTTGCTCTGGCACTTGAGGGTATTGTGGCACATAGTTTGGGAACTACTGGCCTTTAGGGATAAAGATAGATGTGGGCCTACACCTAGGAGGGATACCGTAGCATAAATGTCACAACATTGAACAATAGTTCCCCGGCACCACCTGTTTCTGTATTCTGCTGATCAGGATACATGACAACTAACAAGGGGGCGTATTCCTGTTCTTGAGAACCATAAGCATGAAACGGGCCTTGCTGATGAAAACAATTAAAAGTAATATTGAGGACTTTTGATGGCTAGTCACTGAAAGGTACATACTCAGTGGTTGGTCAGAACACTATTAATCCTGTTACAGGCAAGAAGGGCACAGTGCCAACTTAGTGTGGTAGCATAGTAAGGAGCTGTTCCTGATCTCAGGTTAGGGAGAGAGGTGTTGTTGTTTTTTAAAACTGTGTTATGGTCTCTGTTAAAAACATGAGGTAATTGCCGTGATCAATGTATTCCTTTTGTGTAAACCTATGTATCCCCCTGGTTTTTCCTGTATCCCTACCCTATACCTATATACCTATATAATAAAAAACAAAAAACAAAAAACATCAGAAGAGCTCCACTGGATCAGGCCAAAAGCCATCTAGTCCAGCTTCCTGTATCTCAAATGCCTCTGGGAGCACACAACAAGATACCTGTATCCAGTTGCAACTCCCTCACACCAGAGATAGGCTATCTCTAAAACTAGGATGGAACCAGGATAGTCTAGTGGTTTGGAAGTTGGACTTAGGCCTGAAAGATCCAGGTTCAAATCTCCACTCAGCCTTGAAGCTTCTTGGGTGACCTTGGGCTAGACACTATCTCTCAGCCTCAGACAGCACAAGAGTCGTTGTGAAGACAAAAGGAGGGAAGAAACTATGCACATCACCCTGAGATCCTTGGAGGGAGGGAGGTATAAAAATGTGGAAAAGAAAACCTGGATGTTGCATTTGGGAATCGTGGCTTGTAAGGGCTTTTTCTAATCTTTCCAATCACCTTTTAAAGGTATCTAGGTCAAGTGGCAGCACAGCTACCTGGGGCAAGGAGTTTCACAGATTAGTTACACTCTAGGTAAAGAAATACTTCCTTTCGTCTCTTCTGACTCACCAGTAAGTTTAAGCAGATGACTCCTAATTTTAGTATTGTGTGAGAGGCAAAACCACTCCATCCATCCCTTGCATAATATTAAATGTTTCAATTATGTCCTTGCTTAGGCACCTAGACTGAAGAATCCAAACATTGGGACCTTTCGCTGTAAGGGAGGTACCCCGGCTCGCTAATAACACAGGCCTGCGAAATTAAGGGCCAGGAGAAAACTGAAAATTTTTGGTTTCATATGAACTTGGGTGCTGATTCCAAAAATGGCATCAGTTTTGCCCTGTCGCATCTAATTTTAGAAGTACAGCATAGCCTTGTTAGTGAATGGTTCAAGCAGCTTCCTTGTAAGGAAACCATGGCGTAGCCTTCCTCATGAGGAAGCTGTTTGAATCATTCACTCATGGGGCTGTGCCGTAACTCCAACATATGACATAATGAGGCAAAACTGATGCCATTTTTGGAATCATCAACTCAAATATACCCAAGAATAGGTCTAATTTTTAAGACAGCAAAATGTGTGCAGGCCTGTTATTGACAGTTCTTGTGGGCTAGCAACTATGTGTGCATTTATTTCCAAAGCTACATATTACTATTTCTCCAGTGTCATCTGTATATTAGTGCCAATTGTGCAATGTGCCGGTTTAGCTGCAGCACATGCTTAGATTGTAACTAAAAGCCCATGGATGCTACAGTACTGTCTGATACCTGGCCATTTCAACCAGAACTGGAAAAATCCCATTGGCCAGTCTAGCAAAGCTTCTCAACCCCTTCCTCTCCCATGGGGAGTCTGAGAGAGCATGTCAGATCTCAGGGGACTGCAGGAATCAAACTGCCCTCTGCTTTGCATACTGCAACTCTGCTCGAAACACACTGTTGGCAGTCCCTTCACCCCAGCTAACTCCACTCCTTAATAAAACAGCAAAGGGACCCGCTGCTCTCTCTTCCTTTCACTGTGGGAGGGAAAGACAGGCTTCAGGTCTTTGATGTGCAGGCCTTGTAAACCCATTGATGGTGCCTTGTGTGTGCGCTCATGTGAGTCCAGACCAGCCCCTGCTGCCTTTGAAGTGCTCCAGCGATCAGGATGAAAGTGGGGTGGTGGGGGGACAAGTCCCTTCCCAAGCCATCAAGCCCTAATTGCAGGTAATAGTGCCTCTCAGTATCCCATATGGGGAGGGGAGCATCCCTGTTTACCCTAAACCTGCAGCTGTATTCTGGACTCCTGCAGCGAAAGGAAGTAGCCCACAGGGAACAACTCTGGCTGCACGTCAGGAAAGAGCTCCTAGCAGCAAGATGTACCACCTCTGCAGAAGTGACCCATTGGGGAACAGCTAGAGCAGTGGTTCTCAAACATTTTAGAACCGGGACCCACTTTTTAAATGACAATCTGTCCGAGACCCATCGGAAGTGATGTCATGTCATGGCCAGAAGTGCCATCATTGTGACAGCAGAGTCTGCTGCTTTCCTGAGGAGGCAGCAATCAGTTGGGTTATTTCTCAGCCATTTTCCAATAGCAAAGTGAATCAGAAAGAAAAAAACCCTATTTACAACCTTGTTACAACCAACACAAGCAAAACAACCACACAACCCTCCCACTTTCTAGTGTCCCATCTTCCTTCTCATGTTTTCAATATGGCTGCTCTAGGTGCTTCGCGACCGTACTGAAATTGGCTCGCGATCCACTGGTGGGTCCCAAGCCACAATTTGGGAACCACTGAGCTGGAGAATATAATTGAAGGGCTGTTTCAATACTGCAGCACGGGAAAGTATTTTATAGAGACCATTCTGTTCCAAGAATTCTGTTTTGTGTTTTTTTTTAAGGTTTGATAAGATTCTTTTCTGCCTCTGGCTAATTTCCACATAATGGAAATTTTCAACTGTGAGGTCAGAACTTATATGAGGATGCATGTTTTTAATGTAGGGTTGGCCGAGCAAACATAGGAATAGCTTTCCCTTGGGTTTGTTCCCCAATTCACCTTTCCAAGATGGAACCGAATTTTGGCATAGCCATTCCACTCCTTCTTGTGGATTATTGTGTTCAAGAAAACGAGACCAGCTGGTTCACAAAATGCAATAATAGGGAAATTGAATAGGATTTGTTTTCGTTGTCGCATGTGCACTTCCTGTATTGTATGGTTTAAGGGTGGACGCTGAAATAGGAAAGTGGGAATCTGGCTGTTGAATGGAATGGTGGTTACTGGATACAGTAGTGGCATTAGAGTACATGGTGCTTTACAAAGTAGCATGTGAACCTCCCCACTCACTAAGATAATCTTTAACGCCACGCCCCCCAATTGCCTGATGTGCCTTGGATGGTGGGGCCTTTTCAGTCACTTCGAGCATGGGAAGCTTCCTCACTAATGGAGTCACAATTTGCTATTTCAGAGGGCATTTGGCATAACAGGCTAGCTGTTAATCTTATGTCAGGGTGGCCAACCTTTCAACTTTAGGGCTCCTCAATTTGTAGAGAAGGGAATTTCAGCAGGTGCAGCTTGTCATCTGTGGTTTATTGTGTGTGCGGTTTTTTTCTTTGTATTCCCATTAAGCTGCTCTGCAGATCCTTTCAGATAAAAAGATGGGTTGTAAATATTACAAATAAATAGACTATAGGGCTGATCCTTGCACCAAGGACCTTACTATCTACAATTCAATGGCAAGGAGGATGAGAAAAGAGGCCAGCGTATAAAGGGGCAATGCAAGCAAAGAAGCAGTTGCATGTGTTTTGACTTAGTGTTAACTGGAATTGAGGACCAAGGGCAAAGTCTGCTTTTCTAGCTTCAGGGATGGAAAAGTCATTAGGGCCAGCCTACATTATTTACTAGTTGCATTTCTGTCTCACCTTTCTCGCCATTACTACCAAAACGGCTAGATAAGACATTGAAGTTCCTTGTTGTCCCTTCATGTTTGTTTAAAAACGGCATGCGTAGGAGGGCGTGATGACGCAGGGTCTGTGGCACTGTGAAAAGAACAGTAATAATTTCCTCCTGTGCCACTCATCTCCAATTAAATATTTTCCCTGTGTGGTAAAGAACTGGATGTAAGTTGGTAGAATAATGGAAGTAGAGATATATGGGGATACTTTGATCTGAACCACTAAGGCGTGGCAAAACTAGGTTGGATGAGCCACTTTTGTAACCTGCAGATATTGGACAGTGAGCCTGCTGAATTGTTTATAATTTCTCTATAACATTGGGAGCACAGTCCTAACCTGGAGTTCTCCCTGATCCTTATCTGGCACTCCCATTGCTATATCACTCTGCTTTTGTTCGTCACCTTGTTTTTTTTCTAGAAAATTCGGAGCACAATCCTAACCTGGAGTTAGGCCGGCACAGTTAAGCCAGCAAAGTTTGGCCAGCACAAGGGACACAGAAAAGTATGTTTGGGCCACTCTCAGAGTCAGAGAGGCCAGTTCACAGACATGCGCCATCCTCCCTGACTCTGAGAGTGGTCCAAGGGACACTGTAAAGCGTGCTTGGACTTTGCTGGACAAAGCACCAAACTTTGCTGGCCTAACTCTAGGTTAGGATTGTACTCTAAGAGTCATAGATGTGTCATCATGCAAGTCCCTATTCCAGTACTCTTCAAACAGGTGGGTTGTGACCCACCAGCTTACGAGGCACTGTCCTGTTCCCCTTTAAGGGGCGTGGAGGGGGGAAGGCAGCGATGTGATCCCCAGGATTGCTCCACTGCCTGCACAGAGGTGCTTTTTAAAAATTACCAGGGGATAGTGCCATGCTCCGGGTGGGTGCAGGGAGCCCTGCGGAAGTCTCTACAGGGCTCCCCAAGGCTCTGATGTACTTTAAAATGCAATTGGAAACCCCTTCCGGTTTCATGATCGCAAACTGGAAGTGTCTTCTGATTGCATTTAAAAGAGCATCGGTGTCTTGGGGAGTCCTGTGGAGGCTTCAGGGGGGTTCCCCGCACCCTCCCCCCCAGAGCCTGGTGGTACCTTCAGGTAATTAAAAAAGCCCACTTCTTTGCAGGCAGCGGCATGATTCTGGGGATTGTGTTGCTCCTGTAGCCCCAGCCCCGCAAGCACTTAGTTGGTCTTCTCCTCCGATGGAGGACTGCCCTATTCTTCGAGCTAATGTTACTGGTACCTGTTCTATCTAGTACCTGGTGTATGCAAGGAAAGCATGTAGGCATTCAGGAGTGGTGCTGATGCTGCCATTGCTGTTTTTCATTGCCAGATCTCCACTTCTTCTGACATTGCTTCAACCAGAGAAGAAGAAATGCCACCCTCTAACAAGGTCCAGAACCTGAGGCGAAATGGACGGGCCATGCCACGCCGGCAGAAACGCCGTTGGCCATCGCACCGTGCTGCACGGAACCAGTTGGCTACTCTCCAGCCTGCTGGTGCAATCCAGGAGGAGAGCACACCTTTTGTGCTGGATTTGCAGAACCTGCCAGGCTTAGCCAATGTGGACTTAACTGCCCAGAACCCAAACATACAGGTAGACCTGCTAATGACTGGTTTTACTGCTTTTTAGTTCCTGGTCTAACTTTAAGCCATCCCATGTTTTGGGGAGCTGGCGTTGATGTGGACTTTGTGTGTGTGTGTGTGTGTGTGTGTGTGTGTGTGTGTGTGTGTGTGT